>QFEZ01000319.1:124134-206557 GCA_003316425.1 Russula lepida | reverse complement strand
ATTTGCGCCGTTCGTGTTAGTAGGTCCCAGGTCCCAGGCATACGTGTTGCATTGAATCGACATTTATATGGTGCAACGTAGTATGTATCTGTACATTAAATCACGGACATGCCTGCCTTTGGGGCCTGGAGTGTGTTTGGAATGAGGTTGTATGACTTCAAGAAGGATCTCGATAATCTCAACCATGGTCCTCCGGTTCCTCTCCCTCGATGAAAAAGCCAGAGGCCTTGCCCCCCCCCTCATGCCAAGAGCGTGTGAGACAGACAGGCGGTTGTGGACGGGTGGACGAGAACGCACCGCACTTCAGCATGCATCAGGAAAAGTGTATTGGGTAATCTGTCGAGCAGTCTGCATGCCAGTGGATGGGTTCCTGGCGTGGTCAAGCCATCCAAAATGAACCGGGATGGATAAGTGTCTATTCTCTAGCCGCTCTCTCATAGGCGACAGCTGAACGAGCGACGGCAACTAGATAATCCTACCTGGTTCGGAGAGTACCACGCATGAAACCGATGTGGCGTGAGATCTCCTGAGAGAACCCTTACAGGTAGACCAGCACCACTAGAGCCACAGTCGAATATCTGTCAAGATTCTTAAGAAGGGCAGACAAAAGTCCTCCTAAGCAGAGGCTTAAGTCGGGTGATGCATGTCTTGATGTTGCCATGGTGGAGCGCGATCGATATGAGAGGTCGGGGTCAATAGGTGGCTCTACATGTCGCATGCTGCACGCCGTAAAGTCCGACAGTCGTGCTGATATAAAGAGAGAAGAGTAGGGCGGATAAGTGCTGGAACGTTCAACACTTCGGTGGCTACGACCCTCAGAAGCCCGAAGCGAAACTTGAATAGATTCGTAACGGCGAAATTTCTTCCCTGACCGGCTCATCAAAACGAAGACGAAGGTACAGAATCCGTCACTCACATATAGTGTATAATGTCACACCTTTCTCGATGCCGGACATCTGTAATAAGCTTCCAACCTGAACATCAACCGCAAACCATCTTAAATAGTAGATAAGTTCCCATAAGATGGGTATTAGGACTTGTGAGCTTTTGAGAAACGAACGCTACTTCTACATGAGTATGTGCAATGTTTAGGTAGTACATTAAGGGGGCTCACCTCAGTTCGTGGTTGCAAGAACTGAGGTGGGTATATGCGCGCGGCGCGTCTTCTGTACAGTATTTTTTATGAATTCCATCCGAAGCTCTCATTGCGCTTATGTCATCCTTTGCCGCCACAATGCGTGGTTGCTTATCCTCTGCTGGATTTCCAACTGGACTATCCATATTTCGAATTCCAAGAGGTTGTGCTTCTGCCCATACGCTGGATGGCAGGAGCGATGGCGTGTGCGCATAGATCATTTGACTCTGGGACAGCTTGACTCTCGGAGGTTCGCTAAAAGCACACAAGCCTGACAAATAGTGACAAAAGCTAGACACTCGCCCGGCACGAACCATAGACGGGAGGTAACAACGCGCAATTCTTTCTTGGAAAATATTCTCCCTCCGCCACTGAACTCTTGTAAGTAGGACACAATTCCTGGTGCAAGTAGTTCGGATATGTAGAGATTCTTCACGGCACTGAATGGACGTAAAAGTTCCAACAATTCGGTATCCTCGAAGTCCCTTTCCCAGTCTGAATCGATATCATCGATACCTTCGATCTCATGGATGTAGAGATGTTCCAAGATAGAAGAGAGGGAAAGGATGGGGTACAGATGTGCGCCAAAGATAAAAGGGGGGTCGCAGAGTTATGTACGGTAAACCGGTCTCGATCGTCAACATATAAACAGGAAATAACTTATGCGAGCGTGTGATGGAATGGATACAGACCAGTAGGTGGCGAAGAGAAAATATGTGTAGGAATCAACAAAGGAGGGCGAGGGCAATGATGCTAGACATGAGACAATACGAGAGTATTAAGTGGTACTCGCTCGTTGCCATTGACGGGGCAAATCGGCGGTGATACTCTGATGAAAATCAGCGAGTACCTGGAGACGCATGGCTGAAAAGGAGAAAAGTCAGGCGCGAATGTGTCCGTGGACATGAGAAGGGGAATGACGTGATGACGTACCGTAGGCCTGCCGGGCAGGCTCGTCGATATCTTCCTCGTCGGAATCGAGAAAGGCATCGACTGTGGTGACGACGTGCCATGCCTCTAATAATAACGATCAGATAAGTGAAAGCGCGGAAAGTGGTGGTGAGTAGACGACCATACGCTGGAGAATAGAGCGGTGGGGACCACTCGAGTGTCGATTGGATATGCGGGATGTCGACGACTCTGAATGCGCACGAGGTACCTTTGCCTTTGAAAGATTCGGTCGTCTTCTGCGTGAAGGAGGGCCTATGAGGAGAAGCTGTCAGCAAAACTAAGGTTAACCGAGAATAAAAAAGAAAAATACCGAGGTGATCAGAGTCGTCCCCCACGGCGGAATCAGGGTCGGATCGTTCTCTCTTGGTAGAAACGGACTTTGGGACAGGCTTCCTGTCTTTTGGGTTGCCGGTGTTGTTGTTATTTTCACCGCCTTGCTGTGCGTTCTTGGCTAGGAAATCGATCCGCAATTTGGTCATTTTGGTGGCATAATTCCTCTCATCTTCCGGATCAACGTTCTCCTTCTCGAATTCCTCTTCAGAGAGAGGAACAAGTTCAGGGACGAGCCCGAGGTGCTTCCTTGCACGTTGGTCATCGAACGGGTTCACCGAAGGTTTCTCGTGATAGTGAAAGGCAAGCCAGAGGAAGGCACGGGCACGAGAAGGAGATGAGATCTTGATAGGCAGAAACAGATCGAGAAAATCGACATTTTGGCACTCAAAATGGTCATGTGCCACGGACTGAGACAGCCAGGTGAATAAATGAACATAAAGAGGGAGGCAGAAGACGAACGGTGAAGTGATTGGAGAGGACGAAGAGAAGGTTGACGATACTCGTGGATGGGACAATGCCAGTTGCCTGGGGTCGGACGTCGGAAAAGAACAAACGGTGCGAGATGAGTTGATTGGGTGCTTACCGCTCTGGCCCGGAGTTCGGCGGGAGTGACGGGCATGTTGGTGGCTGCCTCGTCCTTGAGGCTACAGGCTTTAAGGATGTTCTTAATGCGAGGTGCATCTTGGAGATTCGCATCCGCTTTCTGCAACGAAGGGACGGGATGATAAGTACGTAATGCGGTGCGCATCTCCGGAAGAACTGCAAACCACCGGTCAAAAATTGGTAAAGGGTTGGACAAAAACGGGAAAGAGAGACATGTCATCGTGGTGTTCACTCGACCAACATTCGCCAAAAGCGACATCTTGGCAAAGTCGGTCGCAAATTCGGGCGTCTCCTGCATCTTCTCCCGAAGTGCCTTGGAACACCGTGGCGAACTCATGAGCGCATGCACGTAGAGGTCCCGGAAGGTGACCGTTCTTCCGCCCTCTTCCTTTGCCGCCAATGTGGGGTCCGTAAAGACGCGCTCCGGCGCAGCGAAAATGTGGTAGAGAAAGTCATATTGCAGGTCCCGTCGGGTCAGCGGCTCGGCTTCTTGGTGTTTAATTGCGAATGCCTTTCGACGGGCGAATGTCGAGCTTGGAGAAGGTTAGAATAAATTGGAGAAGACGACGACGGCGGAAACGTACTTGTTGGCCCTTTGAGTGGCCATGTTAGATGGAGAGAGAAGTAGAATGGGGAGCAGTCGTGGTAACAACAATGAATGTCATAGCCTGCCCATCTGTGGCGGCCGACGAGACTTGGCGAACTAATCCAAAATGACCACTTCCTGTGCTCAGTCGTCATAGTTTCCTATTCAGCGCGATCCAATCTCCCTTTCATTTTCCCAAACATGGGCGCCACCCATAGCCTCCCACTCCTGGAAGCCATCTCACTCCACACCCGACAGATCCACCTTTCTCCGCTGCGGGCCGTCTGCTGGCTAGCACCGACATTTTGCCCATGTTTCCTAAGTTACTACAGGCATGTTCCGCAGTTTGCTCTATTCTGGAGATTATCCAATTGTCTCTGATCTTTTGATCATAGGCACAATTAGAAACGTATCAGCCACTACGCCCGACGACCCTAGACTAGGTACTGGTGTAACATAATGGTAACTTGAAGGTCAGAGTCAGATGCACAGAAAGGGTGTTAAGAATGGTAAGATCATTGCACATTGACGACTTTGTTCTTCGTCGGCACACGCTTTTAGAATCCACGAGGTTCTACCAATTAA
This sequence comes from Russula lepida, assembly GCA_003316425.1. Lineage (NCBI taxonomy): Eukaryota > Fungi > Basidiomycota > Agaricomycetes > Russulales > Russulaceae > Russula > Russula lepida. The sequence goes on along the minus strand of QFEZ01000319.1, from coordinate 202,364 downwards.
CATGGGTCATCGTCCAGCAGATTATCTATCTTCTCAGGTACATTGCTGTCGAACCCTATGATCTTTTCAAGCCGCCACTCGCCCCTTTACCGAGTCCAGCACATGGCACCCCTGCCCTGTTCCTGTCTTCCATCGTGATCCAGCCTTGAATACGCGCCCACTGTCCAGAAGTTTCGCAAGTCCTAGTACACGTTACACAGAACGCTCCATTCCACCGTCAGTTATCATTTCGACGTTTTATTTTTTATTTTTCAAACCCTTCTACACCTTCCCCTTGGTAGTATCCTGCTCTGGGTGACACGGACTCGTCGCACCTTATCTACTGCGTCGTGGGAAGCGCTCAGCGGCTCGAGTGGGCTGGTGAACTGCTGTCGTTTCTGTGCAGCCACGAACGCGCGATGATCGATGATCCCGCACCCATGGTCGATGATTGTCCCTTACCTTCGTAGTCCACCAATCTGTGACGCGTGCTCTCCAACCTGTTCGTTTGGCACGGTTGGATCTCCTCCTTTCTCTCATCGGAAGTAGTCGTCCTATCACTGAGTTTAACGGAGAATACTAGAACGAAGTTGCGTCGAATCGATTCATATTGCTTTCCAAGTGATGACAGCGCTCGAAACAGTGTTTGTGCTTCCAGAACGCGCAATCCTCATCGACGTTGCAAAACAGGCGATAGTTAATGTCGCCACCGTAAGGGTATTCCATCATTCCTGCTTGCTATCTTCCGTTCTTAGTTGGCCACCTATCGTCCAGTGGTCCGTGACAAAATGGCACATCAAACATCCTTGGAAAGATAAGGCGGTAGTCCGCACTTCATGCGTGCATGTTGTTGCGCTTTTAACCCCAACAGTGCTTCGTCACATGTCGTGAGACCACCACACGTTGATCTCCAGCTGTTCTCAGTGCAGAACGTCCGCAAGCTTCTTGAGTAATGATTCTAGAACTTATCGTATCACTTGTCAACACGCAAAGCCTTAAGGCGACTGCCCTCAATTGGACTCGCTGGGGATATTATGCATAAGACGAAAGGATCTGGCAATGACACTGTTTGATTTCCTGAAGGAATATTATTTCGACGAAGATGCGTCGCAGCAAGTAAAAAATGATAAAGGTGATGGTGATGTGATGTGATTAAGGACAGGCTGTGCTGAAAAGACCGTACAGCGAGGAAAAGTAGAAAAAAAACAACCCCCCAATAAATGGTATCCAATAAGTATACATAGTAAAGAGATAGACGTGGGTGAGAAATTCGAAATTGCTAACAATCCAAATCCAATGAAAACAATGAGAGAACGTGGAACGAAGTAAATAATAAAAAATAAACACTGCTCATCTATGGAACACACAAACACGCCGAGGTGGACGAAGCTTGTTCCTGCTTGACCCAGAATGGGATCACACGACGTTCTCCCAAACGCCTCGCACACGCTCCAGCACCTCCACCACGACACTACTGCGATACATCAGCCCATGGTCCGCACCTTTCACAACCTTGACGCGGCAACGTCCCGGTCCCATAGTGCGTTCCATCCATCGCACCGCGTTCTCTGCAATCTTTTCGTCGCGATCACCGTACCACACGCGTACAGCATGCGGGTATGCTGAATATGAGAATTCCCATGGCTGCTGATCGTGGTTTAAGATTTGCAGCAAGTCACCGTGGGTCCCACGCGAAGATTCAGCATGAGAAGCAGCGATCAGCGCGTTGCCCAGCGCTGCCTGGTAGGCGCTGGTTGCAGTGAGGCTTGCCTTTTCATCGGTTGTGGGCGACAGAGGAACGTTTGTGCGCGACGGAGACCTGATGGAGGGTGGGGATGACCGTGAGGTGGCACTGTGAGACAAGGACCGACGACCGGTTGCACGGCGGTTAGAGTGCTCTGAAGGCTGTCTTGAAGGACTGCGACGGTCACCACCTGCGCTGGTAGCACTTGACCAGTTAAACGTATCCAGGCCAAGCCCGACGTCGAAGGCAAGCGGCGGGGGAACTCGAGGGGGGGTTGCAATTATGGACCCTTTGTTTGAATGTGTTGCGGACGATCGTCGGAGTGAGCCCATGGAGCGTAGCGCCTTCAACCTCCGTCCTCCTGCCGAAGGGCTCTGTTTGTCTGGAGAAGGCTGTGGTTGCGGATGATGTGAGCCGCCTTTCAACCTCGTTAAAAACCCTTTTGATGTCTTCCGTGTGAACGAAGGCTGCGGCTTACTCTCGCTTAGCGTGCGACTACGTTGGGAGCCAGAGCTTCGAGCGCCAAGAGTACTTCGACTATCAAACCGGCCCTCGAAATCCCGCAAGTCATCGTAATCGCTAAAGCTACTCGAAGCAAGGCTAGGACGTCGCCCAGTACGTGGGAGGGGAAGAGATGGTGTCGGAGTGATGTCCTTATCCGAATATTGACGTGCCGATGTGTTATTGGGTGGCGTTGACATCGCAGACTTGGCGTCATAGCCAATACCTCTATAGGCAATTGTTGGAGGTTTGCCAAGCATCCAAGCCTGAATTTTCCACTCTGCGGCCTGAGCGGTCTTAAGTATACCGGTGGGGACATACTTGAGCCATTTGTAACCGGCTGGTCAGATGCGGGTGAGAAGAAGTATTACGCGCGATCTGAAGAGATAACACAAACCTCCCTCCACACCTCCGACCCATGGGGCGAGAAGTAAAACTTCACCACGGATACGTTCAGGGACTTTATTTGCAAATGACAATGCATAAGGTGCGCCAGCCGAATGAGCCATAACACTGCACTGGTCAATGTGTAGCAAGTCGAGAACCTCTTCAACAGCTGAAGCCCATTCTGGGATACCCCTTGCCGTTTTGGATTTAGGCACTTCGGTCCGACCGATGCCCCACCTGGAGTCTTATAAGATGACTAGTCATGAGGCTCGACTAGGAGGCTTACCTGTCGATAGTGATGAGACGGATGCCAAGGCATTCTGCCATTTCATCGTAGAGACCGGAAACATATCGTACACCGCCCAGACCCAAGAATACGACAAGAGGATGGCCCGTTGAGCTTCCCAGATCCGATAAACTCACGACCAGAGGATTCTCTACAGATGCGTGTGGGGGGCGAGTGAGTTTGAGTAAGGTTGTTAATCTGATAGAGCGAAGATATTCTGCAATGGCTTGTGACTGCGTCGGCGGAGGAGCAAAGTCAACCGTTGCTGCTTGCTCAGTTGGGTCTGCATCGTTGTGAGAAAGTATGGGACGGCGACCATCCGACCATGGACATCCCGGAGAGGAGGAGTGGTCTGACATAAAGGAGTGCCGAGATCGTGATGATTGAGAGCCCATAGCAGGGGCTTGGACGACTGGGGACGTTGTCTGATTGCGAAAGGTCATCCTCACTTCTTCGGCAATGCTATCCACTGATGTACGCGAAACAAGCTCCGCTTCCTCCGCTGCAGAAACAGGTTCAGGTTCAGGTTCAGATTCTTGTTCTTCGTACACCGTTTCATGACCATGGCTGCTCGCCCTTAATGAATCTCGTACCGTAGGTGGACGACATCGGGTTTGCTGTTCAGGAGGGGCATACGCACGAATGATCTCGGAGATGGAGGGTGTGACAGACTTTACGGACTTGGTGTCAGAACGAGAGGGCTGCGGTGATGGGGGAGGGGTACAATCCCTGGAACGAGGAAGGGAGGCAAGAGCGGGAGAGGTCGGCCTTGATACTTTGGAGCGAGAAGAATGACGAGCTGCGAGCGCTTTAATTAGACGGGGACGTGCCTCGTCGTCCTCATCGGCGTCATTGTCAGCATCCGTGCCGTCGTCATGATGAGAGGCTCGCGACTGGGACGACTGTCTTCGAGACAAGCCACCGCCGAGAGTGACGCCTGGGGGTGGGTTGGGAAGCGGGGGCTGGTAAAGTGGGTGAAATCTGTCTTTGCCGCGAGTTGTACTGCGGGAAATGCCACCTGAACCCATAAAAAAATCGTCTTTTCCAAAACTGTTCATTCCGTCGACCAGGGCGTCCATCGTCTCTACTCCAGGAATGGGGGCGGAGACAACGGAAAAGGGATCGAAGAATGGTCTGTGAGTCGACAGGTCGATTGGCGTCTGGGGTGGCGTCTCGATTTGTGTGAGAGAGGACGAATCAGATATTCGAACATAGGACAGCTCCGAGCGGTTTTCACTGGAGGATCTGTTGGCAACTCGACGGGAACGGCGTCTGGGAGGAGGCTTCAGGACGAGATCATCGTTGTGGGTCCAACGGGAGGAGGCGAGGGGAGGATCGGAACGGCCACTGAACCGGGTCACGGTTACGTTGGCGAAATTTGAATTCGAGGAGAGATCAGAGTGATGGCTGTTCGTGGTTCGTCCATGTCTCTGCTGGACTGATGGAGGGTGCGACATTTGACGGGGATAACGCTCAAAGTAAGAAGGCGCGCGACCAACAGGGAAATGGACTTCTGGTTGATCTGATCCGGATGGCTTGTCCTTGCCCTTGGATACGAGGGATAGGCCATCAACTATCAGCGACGGGCCCGAAGGATCAGCGGTAGCTATAGTGGCGGTGTCGATAACTGTGGGAGCAGCGGCGTCGTTGGAGGATATGATGGCAGTGGCGGTGGAAGGGTGGGGACGGATGGGGGGTACCATGAGGTGAAGAAAGGGAAGGGGACGAAGGAGAGGGACGAGGAATGAAAAGAGCGTCGTCGAGCTGGAATGGCGAGTGCGAGTGAAAGGGTGTGGAGAAGCGCTCTCTATTTTGACTCGTCACATAGCAAATGCATTCCCAAGTATGGTATTGGTTACCATGAACACCCTCCCACACACGATAGGGGTGACTAATTCCAAAATCCCGGGGCGGCCGGGCGCTTACCCATTGCCTCTCCCTCCCTTGCTCCGCCCAATGGCCGTGGACACTAAAAGCATATATTCCACTGAAATCCGCAATCGGCCTCCCAGAACATGGCGGCAGATTGTGCATGCTATAGCCTACCTTTTCGTATCCAACCTTGGTTGTATCGTGTACAACGCATTGCAGTTTATCTTTCTCTTACCTCTTTGCTTCATTCCACTTGCCTCGGCAAGGTCACTCTATCATGCTGGGATCCGCCTTAGCGAGGGCGCCCTTGCTACTCTTCTCGGTACGTGTTCTCCCTTCTCGATGGCTTCCGTTGAACGTATTCCCATGTCCAGTTCTTTTGTGCCAATGGTTCGCACCGTCGCGTCTCGTTATCACCCTCGAACAAGACGGCCCCGGTGCGTTCTCGATGGATGAGATCCGTGGCATCGCGATACGGGGCAGGGATGGGCGGGTGTTGGGCCTCAATCTGCCCAACAAGTCGGTTCTGATCGCGAATCACCAAGTCTGTACCTGCCCAAGCAACTCCCAGCGGTGATGTCCCCCTTACTACTTTTAGGTCTATGCAGACTGGTGGTATGCGTGGTGCCTGACCTACTTTATGGACACCCATCGAGATGTGTGCATTGTTTTGAAAAAAAGTCTCAAGTGGGTCCCCGTCTTCGGTTGGGTAAGCCATCCGGTTCCTTCATGTTCCCCAGCTCACCTTATGCACATAGGGCATGCAATTCTTCAACTTCATCTTCCTTGCCCGCTCTTGGGCTTCAGACCGTATCTATCTTGGAAACCAGCTAACTCTCCTAGGTCGAAGAGCCCAGTTGCATGACACCCCTCTCACTTTTATCCTCTACCCGGAAGGTACCCTCGTCAGTCCAGATACACGGCCTATTAGCAAAAAATATGCTGACAAACTCGGCATTGTAAGCTCTCCACCACCATTTCTTACCTATCATCACCCACCGGCTATCATTTCGCAGCCCGACATGACTCACACACTCCTTCCACGGTCAACGGGGTTGCACTACAGTTTGCGTGCCTTGTCGGCTTCTGTCCCCAGTCTGCAACTGCTTGATATCACTGTGGCATACCCCGGTATGTCACTTCCGTTTCGCTTCACAGGGTAAGCTGATTTTGCGTCTTTAGGTGTACCACCCATGGGATACGGTCAATCATATTACACTCTGCGGTCGATCTTCTTTGATGGGATACCCCCTCCCGCCATTCACATGCACATTCGCCGATTTGATGTGGCTGCGGATGTACCCATCGGCAAAGTCGCTAGCAGCATGTCCAGAACGCCACATGATGGCCTTCCACGTGGCCAAACCCTTGACGTTGACGTGCCAGAAGACGAACGGCAGACGTTTGATATCTGGTTGCGTGATAGGTGGGTCGAGAAAGACAAACTTATGCAACGATTCCATGATACTGGTTCCTTTTCCCCTACTCTCGACAAATACCCTGAGATCGACGTACCACTCCAGCTGAAACGCAAGCAAGAAGTTTTTGGCCTCTTCTTCTTTCTCGTCCCTGCCCTAGTAGGATACGCGTGGACCCGACTGCAACGCTTTGCACCGTGACCAAACGATTCAGGAGTTCATCATACTTTTCGACCTCCATACCTTCTTTTTTCCCTTGGAAGGTACACAATTATTCAACAGTATGGTTTACTCACCTTTCTCGGCCACATTTTTCTATTGTAATCCCTGCAGTCTCTCAGTTGTGGTTGATATTTGGGGGGTCCTAAATATTATGTAGATAGTGATAGAATCGCACCAAGGCGACCTCTAGCTTTTGTCGAGAGAGCATCCAAGGCGATGCATGTATCTAAGCACCCTGTCTCTGAGACTCGATTTTCTTCACTATGAAGAGGCTTGTATCCAAAAATCGTTCAACGCAGTTAACCAAGCAGCTCTCTTCACTCCGAGAGAATCGTGTCGAGGGTGTACCAGTGATGCATCTGCGGCACGGGGGAAAAAAGTGCAAGGGTGATATCGGAATGGACAAATTTGAGTAAGGGCGGAGCAAGGAAAAGAAGTGAGAACGTGACGCACTTGTCCCAGCACATACTAGTAAAGGTGTGGATAGACTGTTGGACACGCGCCTGCGCCTGCTCCCGGTCAAGGAATGACTGGAGTTCTTTCTGTAGCATGAAGGAAGGCGTCAGCATTAGAAACTCGAATGAACAAGATAGGGCTTCTGACCTGGGTGGCGTCGTCGAAGCGGTCGGCCATGGGAAGACGTTGGCAAGAGGGTGAATATAGTTGCCGGCGGGCGCTTGCAGTGAACCGATCCGTCCACATTAGTCTCTCGGTGTTTTCCGGTCCTTGGCAAAACTGTGTTTCCCCACTTCGCCGCAAACTAGAGTTTTTCTAGTATATATTTATCATGCGACGAAAGAGAAAGAGGGGCTTTTGTAGCCGATGCCGTGTCGGAGGATGAGAATTAATTCATGCAGATCACTAGCTTGCCAAGTAGTACCGAGCATTGTCCAAGTTAATATTAACAACTACCTGCATATAGACGCGCTGTAATAGTACTGTGTCAACCTAGGCCTGTGACTACGTATATGTCATACTTGCGCCTCAATCATGAAAGGCTGAGCCAGTGCCTCCTTCAAAACTGCCCCGCTATCATCCATGGAGTGCAAGAACCGCAGTAGCTCACGACATAATTGCCAATCTTTGGCCAGTACCGCACCCCGCAGCAAACGGAAGGCGTCGCCGTGACCTGTGTCGAGCTGCTCGAGACTGTGTAAGACGAGAAGGTAAGAGCCCGCTGTTCGCAGCCGCTGCGAGCTTAGGCACGTCTGCATAAAGAAAAGCATGTTCAGTATTTATAATAGCGCGAGCGCAGCACGTAGCAACAACATACTTCAAACAATGCCTTCGGGTCACCAACGATGTCGAACAGACGGCGCCAACGTGTCATTTCTGTTTTGCGCGCACATCCTACTACCACGTCCAGGGCAACATCGAAATGATCCAAAAATTCGATGACGGACGGAAGGTTGCTGTCCTGCGCATCCGTTGTTGATTCTTCCCCCCCAGTTGCTTCGGACTCGACGACTGTGTGAAGGAGAATCTCGAGGGCGTGTGCGAAGAAAACCAGGTGCTGGTAGTGCGACGCGAAGGAGACCGCCTCTTGTACTTGGCCAGCTGCCAGATGAAAACGCAAGATGTGATGCAGGAACAAATGGGACTGTAACATCGGTCAACGTATGCACTCCGGTCGCACGACTAATCCTTACACTTGTTGCATGACGAAACGTCACAAATGGTAGATTTGACACAACACTGCTCTCGTGCTCCGCTCCAATGATTATACCTTTGTCCATGAGAACGGCTACGCCGAATCAGATGTTCTCAGCACGAAAAGAAAAGGTGAGCTTGATACTTACATAGAGGATAGAAATCCAGTGGAACATTCACACTTTCCCGGACATGGCCATTCTGAGGTTCGGAGACCGACTCTGACGGTGCTTCTATCGTTAGGGCGTTGAGCCAAACTCTCATGCCTTGCCCATCGTAGCCCCATAAAGAGTTTTCCAAGCTCCCGATACCGCGTAAATGTATCCAACAGAATTCTATCCGGTCGGCAAGGATCTGCATGTCATACCGAACTTCCTGGTCACCGGACTGTAAAACTCTGATCAGAAAACGGCCAGTCAGGACTAAAAAGCTTAAAACTCGCGAACTTTTCTGGGCTTGAGCAATACCAACTCGCCGCCGACCATCATTAAGACAGTAGCAACAGAAAGATCGTCAGCCGGATCGCCGAGTTCTACAACGAAAAGAAGAAAAGCATCAGAATATTATTACACTTTCCATCCACGGAACCAACGTTTTTGAGCAGTAGGGATCATCCAACTCAGGACCCGCACCGCATTAGGGTTGGCAATCACACCATCGAAGGAAATGCTTCCGGCGGGATGTAACTTGATGGTCTCTGCAGTCGGCACTACTAAATAGTGAAGCAGGGTGTTGTCCGTGGTATAGACCAACAAAGAATTGTCGACGAGGGAAAGGATAACTACAGGCGAGGTCAACGGTTCGCGATGAAGTACGTTTTGATTACTGAGTTCCAAATCTCGAGAGTACAAACGTAACTGAAAAAGATCTGAGGATATCCTTAGCTAGCAAAACATCACTTCTATGCTCACCTGCCATGATCGGCCGACTTCCACCGCGGCAATCAGAACATGATGAAACCATAGAAGGCCACCCATGACGGTGAAGGCTAGCTCCTGAACCTCATCGCCGAACAACTTCCAACGTCCAGACGTTGAGCTATAATGCGTAAGTCCTCGTCTACCAGCAATCGCAATCAGTCTCCCGTCAGCGCTGATGGCAGAGTAGCGTATTGGCCAATTTGTTGCCAGATATTTTTGTGGTATCTAGGAACTATACTTGAGTAACGTCACTAGTACATGTGATCGGACACTAACCTTTATGTGTTGCCAAACATCAGATTCAGGGTTTATCACGCTCATGTCGGGTTGATCAGCACCTCTGTAGACTAGGACGCGGTCATCCATTTGCAGAAAAGCGTACTCAGTGTTGTCCTGAAAACCTTTCTCAGATGTCGCACAATACCGCATGGAGAGGCTGACTTGCAGGAATATGTTGGCCTGTGGTAGCACTCTTTGCAAAAGGTATTGTGTAAAGTTGCCCGTCAGGTGCTGGCACAAAAATTAGTCACATCGTAAGCCGAGGTCGCTTATTAGCTACTCACTGCGTTCGTGATGAGAGTGAGCGAGGACGACGAGCTCGAAGTTACCAGGAGCCCAGAACTGTTGAGAGCTTCAGAAAGTGAAAGTCGATATAAATTGAGTAGCCCACAAGATCCTGGATGCCGTTCATGAACATATCTCTAAACCTGGCAATCTGAACTCAGTATTGCCAGCCACGCGTCAAATGTCACTAATCGTACCTGCTCTCGTCAGTCTGGTTCACCCACCCAAAGCTCCATGCCAGACATCGTCCAGCCACGCTCCAAACAGCCCACCCTTTTTCCCAACCAACAGCGAGAACGTATCCATCCGAACTCCATTCCATGGCACATACCGGACCTCGATCTTTGATATGGTAAGACTGTGGGGTTTCCAATACCTGAGGTTTCGGTGCTACACCGAGGTGCGAGGGAAAGCTTGTGTACTCGACATTGCCACTAAGGGTGTAAGAAGTGTCATAACATACGTAACAATGCGCGAAGAAAAAAATCGACATACCATTGGGTGCCGACCGCGATAATTGAGAACTTCATGTTAACAACGACTTTGACAGCTCGTCGAGGCTGTTCGTAATCGTCTGTGCTCACTCCCTCGTCGGGATAAACTTGTTTCCGTTTCTGCACCCATTTGGGCACTTGCACGTCGTGGACGCACGAGCCCTGCCATCGCGAGCTTAATCGAGACTTGGCACTGTCATCGGACTTTCTTGCATGTCGCGCTCCGTTGGCGAACTTCTAAGTAAAAAAAAGCCGAGTATTAATTCTTCTACGGAATCGGTGTCGGCGGAGGAAAATACCTCTAGGTTGGCTTGGGTTCCCTCCCAGTGTGGAGTTATGGCATCCGACTCGTCACTCTCAATTAGCTGTACGACATACACGCGGCCGTCTGACGTGATCCAAGATTCGACGTCCGTATTGCGGAACAATGAAATGTTCGAAACCGTAACTGAATTCCTATTAGAATACGAAAGTTTGGCCAACGCAACATCTGCGAACACCGACCATTCATGTCAATGAGCCACTGAAAGCTTTGCTCAGTAAGAACCCAACTGTCATACTCGTATTCCTTCTCTTCGTTACCATTATGTAGTTCAGCGTCATCAGCCATCGGCCAAGGGATGCGTTGGATAGATGGCGGATTCCTCGTAGAAAAGAGGATGCAATTTTTTCGTGGCGAGACACTAGTCGAGCATAAACAAATTGGCGGAGACGACAGTAGACATACTCACCTGAGAAGGTTCCCTTCAATACGAATCACGCCCTCAAAATGTATTACCAGCGCCTGTAATGGTAGAGCTTCTCCTGGTCCAGGAAGAAATGTGCGCATAGAACTGGATCCCGAACGGGGTGTACCGTAGGGACTTTCATCTAGCTTCTGACGCAGGGAGGCAAGTACCAGATATGATTTTGTGGTCTGGAGCGCGGCCCTTCGACTGCAATTCGCGACACATAGCAAACGAAGCACGTACCCGAATGACGATTCGCGTTCCATCAGTAGACCAGTGGGCGGATTGGTTTTCTCCATGCTCTTTCACGCTTGTCAATGTCCTTGAAAGATACGTGAGGATGGCCAATGGCTAAAGAACGAGCGTCGGGATTGTGAGCTCATAGCATTCAAGCCAGCGCAGGTCTGACAAACCCTGACGCGCCAGATGGCGATACAGTCCCTTGTAAGTGTACAAAATAGCGACTTGTGAGGACTTGGTGTTATCCCAAGCACTGATTCTGGGGAAGCATTGGGCAATGAAGGGACAGTGCAGAGCTGACGGGCAACGGAGGTGGGGAAATACATATACCGTCAGTGGCGTGGTGACGTTTGGACCAACCGCCACTTGACTTGACCTCAATTTGGGAACAAGTTCTGACGAGACACTACAGACTTGCAATAAATCATACTAATACAATGATGTCAAGACAAGGTACCAAGTAACATGCGACGGAGGTGGGATATATGCCATAAGGGGATGCAACAAGCAAATCTCTCCAAGCTGATGTCAGTTTTGAGGAAAGTAGTCCAATGATGAACCCAAACAAATACATCTAACCCCGATGGGTGAAATCACTAGATCCGGGGAATTGATGGGATTCGGGTCCGAGATGGTCAAAGGAGCGATGCGCAGTCGCAAACCGACTAGCGCTAGTGGGGCTGAGGTATGACGAACCTACTGGTATAGGTTGCTGGCGAGCCTGACGGATGAGGTCGAGAATGAGAGTAACACCTTCGCGCGACTGCAACGAGACGTGAGAGACGGGCATTGGTCTAGTGAGAGGACTTACCCTCTGCACGTTCTTCCTGAAGCGAGCAAGGCCATAGTTCTCAATCTGTCTCGTGAGGCCCCACCCGAACCCTGAAACAATCCGAGCTTCCGTAGTCTGCATAGTTTTTCTTCAAAATAACACAATGAGACCAGCATAGGTGAAATTGAAAAAGGTCCACACACCCCTCCTCCACATGGCTAAAGGTCTGGCTCTCATGCACCTGCATAGCCTTGACGTGTTCAAGATTCCGAGTGAGACAGCGCACCACTTTCCCCTGTGGGTCGACTTCACTCTCTTCGAGAATCCAACTTTCCGAGTGAGGGATGATTCCCTTTGGCGCCCATCTTGGCAGCGTCGCCGTCTTGAGAATGAGACGCGTTGTCAAGAGAGAGCCTGAGGGAGTGAACGCGCGCGAAATCACATCACATGAAATGACGTGTGAGGCATAGGGGTTTGGATATCGCAGGAAGAACGCAAGGGAGACGATTGGCCAGGGATCACTGGGGGGTGTCAGACTGGACCACATACGAACGGAGAGTATACGCACTCATACAAGAAGGATTGGGAGAAAAACCTCATTGAACGGAATGGTGGAGGGAGAGGTCGTTTCGGGCAATGGTTCCACGCCAAAGATAAGATTAGTGATTACTCTACTGATCTCGTAATTTCAATCAACAAGCGTAACTATTATCTTTCACCATTCCACTACGAGAAACCTCGAACCGCAATCCGTCGTGCGAAGGACGCAACCAGATACGCTTTCCCTCATCTATCAGGTCGATACATTTCTTCTCCTTAACGGTGGGGTTGTCGACCGCTTTTCCTCCGACGTATTCGCCGACGGTCACATACTCGTCGTGTGACACCTCGTGTCCAAAGCCTATCAAGTATGTGCGTTGCGCATTTATTCTCCTTGCTACGTTGACGGCCTCCCGGATCCCATAATGCGAGATATGCGATGCCGGTCGCAGGCAATCCACGATGGTGACGGCGTATTGGTGCGAGTGATCGCTAGCGAAGGGCTGGTTCAACACTGCCCATGACTCTTCGGACATCCATGACACGTCAGACAGGTAAATTACAGAATCCTGGATCTTGAAGGCATGGCACAGGTATGGATGGAGTTCTGGCATGCCCTGGCCCTCGTCGGCGCTTGCCGGTGCTGGACGTTGCGATACAGTCGGCGTCACGGGAGGCACCAGAAGAGACGTGGCATCAGTCTCTGGCGTGGAAGGCAGCTCTGGCGTCGTCGATGGTGATGTGGCGGGTGTAGGAGCAAATGCGGGTGGAGTACTCGCAGCCCGTAGACGCCCATGTTGTACTATGTTCCATGTCAAAACCTAAAAACCTCGGATCAAAGAGCAACCATCCCACCTTCGAATGGTGTGATAAGAATTCCAGAATCTGCGACATCGATAGGTACCTTGTCTTCGAAGATATGCCACTTAAACTCAGGAATCTAAGACAGGAAGGGTAAGAAGGTGGCGAGGGCATTATATTGGGATCCACTTACATCACCGCCTCCTGAGGCGAACTCCCTGGCCACCATGTAAGGAAAGGCGCGTTTTACTTCAGCAAATGTTGCCTGAGACACGTAGACGTCGATGAACTGCTGTATCACCCCCTTCAAGGTCCACCCTGAAAGTGTGATGCGTGACTGCTACTGTACATCATAACGTGTTTATCACTGACCACGTAGATCATCCAAGCCGTTCATGGCTGGAAGTTGGTCGCGCACGCATCAGCATATAGAGCCGACTTGACATCAGAGTGGGGCGCACCATCGGCATGTGCATGGGTAATCAGCACGGCGTCGATCCGTCGCAATCCATACTTTGGGAACCACTCGACCGCGGCTGCCTGGAAATTTTTGCCGACGTCGATAACGATGGTCCTGAGGAACATCCCCTCCTTCTTAAATCCGCATTGAGGCGTTATAATGGGAGAACGAACCTCATTTTCCTGTCCTTCCCTTCGATACGCATCACCGTAGAAGTATTTCTTCGTATATTCTTCTTCCCTTCAGGTCTCAGGGTAGAAAGACATGTCTTGCAGGGAGTAGCACCCTCCGGCGCTGTAAGGCAGGACACATTTGGTAAGCTGCCCGATGTGCCAGTGCCCAAGAAAATGAATTCGATACTGGGGGCGGACAGTGGGATAGGTGGGGAGTTGTCTGAGTCGGGCATGCCAGTGCAGTGTAGCACAGGAAATACTGAAGAAAATTGTTTGAAAGCGCGTTATAAGCCGTCAAGGAACTAACTCTAGCATGGTTATTGAAACGCCACCCAAGCGCTAGAGTAATTGTAGAGTAAGCATCAAGCACTTTGGGGTAACAGCTGTCTGCCAGTGCCTCAGTTGCACGATCGCGCGCAAATTAGCGCGTGGCGCCAAAGTTGATACCATCAGATCACGTTGGCCTCCGTGACGCTCTATTTCTCCGCATATAACACCCATGTAGAACTATAGCCCAGACTTTGGTGTGTTCGACTGTATTCTTTATCTTACTTGTACGGGATAATGGACGGCTGGAGACAAGAGGTTTAGCGTGGGTGATAGAATCCGATTAACACAGTCCTCGGGCGATGCCCGCATCATTGGAGCAAGCGGTGTCCGAATTAATTATGATCCTGGCCTCAACACGTACAGTACTAGGATATAAAGAGTGTATTACTGTGGTACTTACTACAGCATGATGAGAGCGACCGCTTAAGACCATGACCGCGTAGACTGTGCGTGACCCTGAGGGTTCGGACCGGCTCCCGCTCAGCCACTAGTAACTTACTAGTACTGGTAAAGTCCAGTTACAGTAAAACACATCTCCATTAAGACAGCTACTCTATCGTTGGGTAGGATTTTGAAAATGTTTGAAAATGTGCCTCGGAATTGTCCTTGCAGTGGGATTTTCACCTCCGGCCTTTTATAGAGAATAAAAATGGATCTATTGAACAGATCCGTGTAATAATATATTGGCAGGTATAGTGAGGTGAATGGTGGAGAAAGGCTTGCTGGTTTTGCGAGTCGCAATTTTAGGTAAGATTTTGATTTTGAAAGCGAATTCGTCATATTCGCGGTCGATTCAATCTCAGCTCGGCAGCCTGCCAAATTGTCTTATCACTTCATCGCTTTATGAGTGCCATAACCGTTTCTGCAATGCCTATAGAGTTTTACTCCTTCTTGGATGATCGCCTCCCTTTTGGAATCTGGAAAGCTTTTGAAGGCATGAAGCTCTGATAAAGGCATGCAATTGCTTGCCTGGTGAACGAACAGAGTTGAAATTGGATTGTAATCAACAACACTGTATTGAATGGATTGTGTCTCTGAGAGTGGACACGCACGACGTAGCGCGACGTGATCAGGCACTGGATTGTCACGCTCTCATCAAAATCCTTGCACCGCAAGGTACAGCCCTCTTCTATTCAAAAACATTTGGTATATGGGTTGTGCTGTATACAGGTACCACGAATATCTATTTTTCGGATGTGTCTGTATACACAGAAGCCATTATAAACACAATTTCTCCCCGGGCCTCATCATCAACATTTTCGGCTATTATTCTAACAGTTTCATCAATTCTTGATAGATTTTGAACCAAAGTATGTGGACAGAGTAATAGAAGCCATGAGTGTTCATCCCGAGTGTCCCGAGGCGAGGGCCAAAATACAAGGGAACAAGCCTCCATATCAAGTTTCAAAAACCTACCCATTTTCAAACCCAGTGTCAATGATAGTACAGTCCTCAGCATCATTATTAAGCGGGGACGGTAGGGCCATCGCTCATCAAGAAAAGTTTATGGGTTACTTGGTGAAAACTGTGGAGGAAAATGGGTCACAAGAAACCCAGAATGCCGCTAGTATCCATCACATACTTGAAACTACGTCTTCGTCATGCACGAGGTGGCCAAGTCCAACCTTTTGCGCGTGAGGCGCAAATTTGGACGACTTCCCCTGGAAAAGTACCCGTCAGACCGAACGACTGGGCTACGGGACAACCCTTACCCTGGAAATGGTTTATCAGTCTTTTGTAATGGTGACGGAAGGAAGACGTATTAACCATACTAGAGCATAACGGAAGTTTGTGGCCAACGACCGATGGATCCCGTTGCAAACGTCCTAAATAATGTGTGAGCATGTTAAGGATGGCACCGAGTTTTAGCAAGTACCTCTATAGTGGATCCTTTGCGCATGCAGGTTGGGTCGGCGAGGTCAGGATGGGCTCCTCGCTTTTTCGTGTAGACTTTCACGAGGTTGAGGTCATCCCATATGCGATCAATAAGATAACCCAAACTGCATGAATTTAATCATATCATATCGTGATATCCATTATGACCTACTTGAGGTCCATTTCGCAGCTGATGACGACGGTATGGTCCTCGTGGGCCAAGCGATCCATCGCCTCGAGACTGATGGCGTCGATTTTGTTGTAGACGTCTGGTAATCATATGCATGAGCTCCTGGAGAGTTGAGTTGACCGACATACAGAGACACGGTATGTACTTTCGCGTCCCTATATAACAGATGAGGGAGATGACCACGAATGAATGAGAGAATGCGGACCAATGAGAACGTCGATAAACTCATCGGTAGAAATCTGGTATTTAGTGTGGTCAGCTTTCTGGTTTAAGTAACAGTAGGGGCACGACAGACATCTTCTCGAATCATGACATCGCAGTTGTGTAACTTATCTGAAGATAGGTCTAAGAGCCGCCAAGCGCGATAAGAGGTTATGTACAGCTCGCCAAGATTGTCCGGATCGTTTTTTCGTCGGTCTTGGTAAGTTTTACAGTAGCGGTCAACTGAGCGATCTGTAAGAAGAGTGTTCGAGGTGAATGACTTGACATACCGTAATCTACAGAGATGGTCCCTAAGAAAGTCGGGAATTGGATATCAGGAAACGCTCACCCCGCCAGTTGTTTTCCGTTTGAAAACAACGTCTGGCTTCCGCTTGTTTAGGCGAATCCCAACGGCATCTAGTTCAATCTCTAATAGCCGTCGTTGCTCCTCCGACTTCGTGGCGTCGAGCATTATTAGTATCAAATCCGCTGTCTTTGCAGTTGAAACGACTTGTCGACCCCGACCTCGACCTTGACTGGCACCTTCTACAATACCCGGTAGGTCAAGCAGTTGTATCCTCGAGCCTTTATATTCAATGACGCCTGGAATGGCCTAACAACCCTCTGTCAGCAATTTGACTCCGAAGGACCCATTTCAGGCGACCCACGGTAAGAGTTGTAAATTCGTAAGCAGCGGACTCGGAAGCGGTATGAGTAACTTTGCTTAAAAGAGTTGACTGACGAATGTTAGATCGATCGGGTGAGACAGTTGGGGGCTATACCTTTCCGACAGACGGAAAACCGATAAGGGCAACACGAGCATCTCCTGACTTTTGCACATCGAAACCAGTTCCTGGGCCACCGGATTTCGTTGGGGGTTCTAAAAGCTGAGCACGGTAACGTGCAAGCTTTGCTTTTAGCAGACCGAGGTGGTACTCCGTGGCCTACTCGAACGAGATTTTGAGCAGTTTAACGAGAATCAGAGGTTCAATTCACCTTATTCTTCTGCGCTATCGGAAAACGTTAGTCTGTGGTGTGAGGAAAGAGCCTATTATAAGCACGTACTCCTCGCCATCTCCTCTGAGAATGGTAAGTGAAAGTAAGAAAATGTAAGGGCAAGCAGACTCACCCTCAATCTCTTTGATCTGGGGAGTATAAGTGGGTGTCAGGTGTGTCTCAGCCGCATATTTGACGTACCTTCTCTACGACACCCATCTTGACTGAATGGAGAGAGGAAACAGGTGAATGATCCGGGCCGAGGTGGTGACGGAGCCTCTTGTGAGACTCGTCCTATCGACGCAGCAATGTTACGACACAAACCGACTCTGTACCCCCACGCAGAAGTGGATACACCCCAAGAAGAAGAGGACGCCTGGGATATACAGCAGGCTTCGAGACCCATTTCCTTCTCTGCCACGACGTCTTCTAACAGCTCCACGCTCCCCGGCACTGTCCGGCTCAAGTCCCGTCTCAAGACTTACTCCCCCGCCGGCTCCTTCAATGGCCCATCCTCCTCCTCCTCTTCATCTACACAGGTGCCGCAGTACTATGCAAGGTATCACGACATTTTTTCGCAATTCCTCATGCGATATGGGTCTGGCTCCGGATCAGAAGACCCTCGAAATGACCCCGATAGTCAATATTTCCAAAGGGGCCTAAGCCAGCCGATTGACGCTGGAGATAGTGATGAGGAGGACTACGGGCGCACGTTACTGGATAGCTCAGGTGATGCTCGCGACATGTTCTCTTCACTGCTTGTGTCCGAGTCAATTGAACCAGAGACGCAAGAGGACAGAGAACGACTGGAGTGGCAGACCATGCTTGCATCAGTCCTGGACGGCGACGTATTAAAGTCCGAAAAGACACGGATAGCTGTGGCGCTCGCCATGTCGAGTGAAGAGCAGGACAAGTATAACCACAATCTCTGGCTGGGCATTAGGGCCAAAATCATGGGCACCTCTGACGAGGAGGAGAGAAAAAGACTTGAGGATTTGAGACTCAGAACAGTTGATCCTGTCATCAATGAAGTCTTGTCTTTCTGCGCTAAAGACCTCGAAGCCACGGATGATCCAGGAGCCATCGCTTTGCAACAGGTGATCGAGGTGCTGCGGCATCTGGATATCGTACATACGCTGTATCCAACACACAAAGCCCTTCACCTAGACAAACCTGTTGTTGCTGAACCAGATTTTCAAGCTCACAGGGATGCTCTCATTACGTGGTCCACCATATTTACGTCTCTTCGCCGTCAGATCGATGTCTTGCGGAAATGGACGGGAAGCGAGACTTTGGACGTTACTGCCCCTGTTGCCAGTACGGACAGTCCCTTGGGTGCTCGCTACACCCTCGGCGACAATGGCCCTGTCGCGGATGGCCCGACATTCCTTGAGAGAGCTATGAAGGAGGAGTCCATCCAAATGACCTTCGCGAAAGGTTTCATGACGACAGTTCATTCCCTCATCGGCGCGTCTCGAGATGCCCAAGTCAACTTGGCTCCCCTTCTGAGGAAAATGAATCTCCCCTCGTTCGAGCGAGAGCTCGTACCCTTGATTTCCTTCCCAACACAACTCGCTTTGGCGAGTTTACGCGTTCGACTGGACTACGCGCAGAAGTTAAAGGAGCCAGCTGTCATAATTATCGATCAGATGACGGACGACCTCAAACTAAGCATTGGGATAGCGTGTACGCTGAAGCGACAATACGAGGCCTTCCTTTCCCCCGACCCGGGTGGCAATTGGAATCTACCTCCATGCATCAGCGACGACTATGATACCGTCGTATTGGACGCATTAAGTTTCTTTTTCAAGTTGATACATTGGAAATTGAAAAGTGGCGCGAAGGATATCTACTTCAAGGAAACTGACTTAATTGAGAGTCAGTGGCCAACGTTCAACGATGTTGCTTTGACTGTTCCGGGAGGAGCATCAGTGGTTGCAGAGCAACTATGGTATGCGATCTCATAGTTGTGGTTTACTCTGTCTCTGAACTGTCAAATAGTGCGCTCACTAATAGGCTGATGGTCCGTGTTACCAACCTTTTTGATGCCCAGCTTCGACTTCCTGCCTCGGAAAGGCCAACGTCGAGTCAGCGGCGAAAACCAGGCACCAGTCTTAATGGATCGACACGCGCAGTGTCTCAGCAAGATGCGAGCGACGAACAGATGACCAGCTGGTATGGCAAAGTTCTGGACAGTGTCCGCCTGCGATATCGCAAACTACAACGCTTTGTTCGGTAAGATGCTTGGTCGGTTTCTGTTGTCCAGCTGTAACTGACATCCGCCGAGGCTTGTCTGCCAGAGGCTTAATAACTCTGCCGAGTATACTCTGGAGGACCTCCCTATCGATGAATTTATCGCCCAACTAGTGGAAACGGATCACTTCCTCGTCTTCACTCAAACATATGAGGAAGAAGGGACATATATCGTCGCCTCGAGCTCTTTACGGGACCATCCAGATTACATTCGTCGAATGCTTTTGGAAGCCTTTCATGTAACCGAACTGCTAGAGGACGATGGCCGCAAGATTGCCGACATCTATGACCTTCAAACGGAATTTCCCAATGAGGCTGGTTATCTCCTTATTTTATCCCCTCGTAGCCGATTCCTCTGGAATGGGCTCGTTCTCATGCTGGAAATTCCCAAGATCAATCTGGGCTTGAAGGATGACCGAGTGCGCCTCATAGCCGATGGTGGTCAACATAGACTGGCGTTGGCAAAGCAAGAGTTCGCCGAGGGGTTTCTCACCCTGGATGAGGATAGCGAGGTGGAAATCAAGGCTCCGATCTGCATTATAGAACAGCAAGCCCACTTACCCGCAGTCAATAGAGAAATGAGGAAGATAAATCGCTCCATCAATCGACTTGCGGAGTCTATCCTCGAGTCTGTCCATTATGTGCGCCACACTCTTCGAGAAACCAGCAAGCACCAGGACCTTCTGGAAAGCTGGTACCTGTTTGCCTCTGAACACGGTCAACATGTCCAGAAGTCTATGGACAGGTCGACACATCTCAAGTTCAATCGGTCTCTCGTCAAACTCGCGATCTCATGGGTCTCCTTCATTTGTGACGACTGCGATCCAAACGAACGGAAGACCTTCAAGTGGGCAGTCAATGCACTGGAGTTTACACTTCACCGTACACGTAATAACATACTTCAGCTCCCCGATGATCAATTCGAGATGCTTCGACAGAAAGTGGCAAGTTGCATGACCCTCCTAATTAGCCACTTCGATATCCTTGGGGCGCGCTCCACCCTGGAGGCCAGCATAGAGAAAGAAAAGCAAGGCAAGCGACGACAGGAAGCTCCTTTGGATGCCGAGGCGTTTTCTCCCTTTGGTAATAACGAACGGGTGGCTGCTGCCGGTTACTTGGATCCATCAATCACCGAATTCTGGGATAGGACATCGAATGCAGTGGAGAAACTCGAACATGACAGGGCGACGCTAACATCAGAGCAACGTATGGCGGGCCGTGTACTAGATGACGAAAAGCTGGAGGATCAATCAGTCGTTTTCCTTGCCTCCTTCAGCTCCAACATCTCCATTCGCTGGCAGCAGGGGAGGTTCATTGGCGCAGGCGCATTCGGCTCCGTGTACACCGCCGTCAACTTGGATTCCGGTTCGTTGATGGCAGTGAAGGAGATCAAGTTCCAGGAGCTTGCTGGCTTACCAAGCCTTTACCAACAAATCCGTGACGAGCTTCGCGTAATGGAGATGCTACGTCACCCCAATATTGTCGAGTACTACGGAATCGAAGTGCACCGAGACAAAGTCTACATCTTCGAGGAGTTTTGTCAGGGCGGAAGTTTGGCGGCTCTTTTGGAGCTCGGCCGCATCGAGGACGAACACATCATTCAAGTCTATACCATGCAGATGCTGGAAGGCCTTGCGTATCTCCATTCCAAGGGCATCGTACATCGCGATATAAAGCCGGATAGTAAGTATAGACCCTTAAGACGTCCTACATGTCCACTTACTGCCATCACCATGTTGGTAGACATTCTATTGGATCACCTGGGGGTGATAAAGTTCGTTGATTTCGGAGCAGCAAAGATACTTGCGAGGAACCATCGTACGATGATGCGATCTCGTCGTCCAGCAGAAGGCCTGTTTGGTGGCGGGCTTGGTATCGCCTTGAGCAGCAGGCTTACGGGCACGCCAATGTACATGTCGCCAGAAGTCATCAAGAACGATACCCGCGGTCGGCACGGTGCGATGGACATCTGGTCCATGGGATGCGTTGTGCTCGAGTTCGCAACGGGAAAGAAACCGTGGAGTCACTTGGACAACGAATGGTGCGTAGCTCACAGCGCGTCCGCACATCCGAGAGCAAATACTCACTTTATTTCCGGGGGGGGACGACTAGGACTATCATGTACCACATCGGCGTCGCTACCCAGCACCCACCACTTCCCGAGCAAGACCAACTCAGCGAACTAGGCATCAATTTCATTAAAGAATGTCTCACCGTGGACCCAATCACGCGGCCGAGCGCATTCGAACTCATGGATCATCCATGGATGCTGGACTTCCGCAAGGCATTGCAAACCTATGACGAGACGGAGATGCCCAAGAATCCTCCAACAGAAATGCCACCGGAAGGTGCTTACGAGTCCGCGACCGTTGCGCGACAGGCGGCGATTATTCAAGAGAAAGAGGTTGAGGCTATCAAATGCGTTTCGCCAGATCCTCCTCCTGTAGAGAGCTCGCTACTTTGCACTGAAGACTACAACCGGAGCGGCCCAAACGTGCAATCTATTGAGTAACGGACGTTTAGGATTGCCATCGACACATTTATGATCAAAGATGGTTTTTTGATACTCTCGGACTTCGGATTTTCCAGAACTAGAGCGTGTACGAATACTAGTGGCAATTTATCGATTCTCATACAAGCACAACTACCCCAATCTCTTCTGCTTTTAGTACATAATAAATAGCGGGAATCGAACAGCCCTTATTATACACGCACAAGAAGCCATGGTAGTTCAGCGGTAGCACGATACAATATTACTCGATAACCCAACGAGCCCGTCCTATAGAGGGCGCACTCATAGACACAGTCGAACTGGCTTGGCTCGAAGTGCTATTTTCGCTGACATGGCGGGTCAAGGAGCGAGTTGGACCCGGGTGTACAGGCCTTGGCGGCGTTGGGTGTTCGACATATGAATTTGTGGCCGACTCGATGTCGACTGGCGGATTAAATGGCACCGCGGACTGGTTGAAGAATCGAGGACCCATCTGGCCAGGAAGTGGGACTCTGTCACTTGACCCAAATGTGGCAGAAAACGTTGGAATAGGACGGTGCGTAGAAGGAAAGTCAAATTTTTCTTTCGAAAAGTCTTCTTCGCCTGGGTCCGATTGAACGAAGCTACCTTCCCGAATTGGTTCCTCCGCATTCACTGGAGGAATGGGTGAATGCGACAAATCACGCAAATAGAATCATTCACTTACAATAATGGATCAAGCCCTTGTCAAAGTTTAAGCGGCATATGATACCAACGATGAGGCCAATGAGGACAAGAAGCGCAGAAACAGACAACATCGCGCCAAAGAAACCCCACTGGATGAAAGTCCATCGGAAAGTCTTCGAATCGAACATGAGGCTTAACCCAACGAGGTACAGAGCAGAGAGGACGAGGAACACCATCATGGGTACCTTCCACTCTAGTCTCGCTGCAAACCAGCCCTGAGACGGCACCATCAGTGACCAGCAAAAATGGATATCGATAAAAACTTGCAGTTAAGAGCCAAGGAATTAGCAACTACAAAAGTTCGCATGAGCTAGCTTCCGGCGAGAAAATGATAACCTACGATGATAACAACTGTCATTATTGCTCGATAGAGCGTGGATTTCGAGGCCATGATTGCAATGGCGCCATTGCAAAGTTGATCAAGCCAAAGAATCACTGCAGCGACTACAAAGAAGAGCGAAAGCTGAATGACAGTAGATAGTGTAAGGATGAGCTTGTATATTCTGTTAATAGTCCTGGAGGCGCCGACACGCTTGAAAGTTTGCCACCCGAACAACTACAAAGCAGTCCAAACATCAGTTGTTTTGTCGAGGATAACCCTGATTTATTGTCACCTTGATGAGTCTGAAAGATAAGAAACAGGACAGAAGCAAACCCGCTACATTGAATGCGAGGCTCGGGATCTCCGCATGAGAACGTGACAACCAGTAGCTGGGAAGGAGGTTGACGTGACAGGCACCATCCGTTGTCAACATTTTGAAGTCCCTGTGGAATGCTTTCGTAGCGTAGATCTGGAAGCCGCTCCACGCAGTCGCGGATAGGTGAGTAAGGACAGCCGCGGTGCTAGATTGCGTAGATGAGAAACGGGACTTCGTGATTCGGGGTAAGCGTGGACATACATGTGGGGAATTGACTCATTGAGCAGAGCAACGATGGACATCCCCAACACCCAAAACTGGAAGGCAAGGAACGACACATCCTCACGCTTCGTGTTTTTTAGCCTGAGAGGTCATGAACGCGTGAACCTCACTATCAGATAACGAGGCCAGACTTACGTCTGTACAGGCCATTTGAGAACGACTAGACATCTGTTGTCCAATGTGATGTTTTTCCCTTTAATTTCGAGACTCTGCAACTTCTTGTTGGGGTGCAAGTCAGCGAGTGCGTGAGCAGTAGCAGTAGCAGTTGAATTGAGCGTGATAGTGGTATGCACGACAGTGGTGGAGGGCAAACGGGGAATAGTGGCCAACGGAGTAAACGAGGTGTTCGTGTTCGTAGAGTTTGTCCTGCTACCAGACCCAGAGGCAGACGTAGTGTTCCCTGTACCATCAATTTCTCCATCCCAGACAATCTGACAAGACTTTGTGCTTAGAGAATTTGGGACATGGTCACAGAAGCGAAGCTTGGAATCGAGGACGAAGAAACCGGGTGGGAGAGAGAGATTGCCTGTGCGAATGAGGCCAGAGAGGAAGTTGTCTGCTTGTGCGTTGATAGAGAACGCCTGCGCCTGAAATACCACCTGGGCTATACAACTGAAGATAGTGAAGGCGAAGTAGATGGTAGCAATTCGGGATGCGGTGATCCTTTCCCACTGCAAAGAAAAAGGTTTTAGAACAATGGCCACCAAGCGGCAGGGTGACCCTCCCATTATCGCACGCTAAATGCGATGCAGATCTGGCTATATGCCAGGACACGCAAGAGTCACCCGGGGGATGAGAGGACACGCACAAAGAGTTTCAGGTTTGCGGGAAGGACAGAAATAACGCGTTTGAGATTCATAACAAAGAATATTTTCTAAAACACAGAATGGTAAGCACGAGAACAGGCTGGGATCTGAATGCCAAAACACACTTTAAGGAAAGACAAAAGACCACTAGGGCATAAAAATAAAAGAACCAGGCAGCGCAATGGGCTGCAGCGTAAGAGAAGAGAGCGAGCACGGTCCAGCCGAGTGTGAGGAATGCGAAAGGAAGAGGAAAAGATGAGACCAAATCAAATCAAGAGTGACCACATCAAGGCCAACGAGTCAACGACGTGTCTCACTCTCACGTTCCCGAGCTGGTCTCCAAAGCGACCGATTGGGGACAATTGAACGGTGAGCGCTAATAATTAAGCTCTATTCTCACGTCACTGCCTGATACCATCTCTGGTCTCCCAAAAACCAGTACTCTTCCCGTCCTTCCTCATCCCTCACCGTGAGCAATCCCAATTCATCGATCAGTTTGTTCGAACTTAATCGTCGCCGTATAAACCCATCCTCGGATAGTTGTCTTAATACGTCAACCACCTCAGCTCGGTCATACACCGATCGCAGCCGCCACACTAACTCAGCCTATTTTCCTGGCCATCAGATCCCGTGTCCAGTTACCAATGTCTTGCCATCCACGTACCTGCGAGATGCCCGGACGGAACACGAGGACCCCGATCACCGCGCGCATGGCTGCGCGCCACGTTTCTCGCACTTTGACGCCGCTCACGTCTAACCATCGACGTGGGAGTACGTTCATCCGAGGTTCCTCGCTGACTGTAACAGTCCAAGCCACTGACTGGCGTGCGCTCACAACCAGCGCTCGTGAATGACCCACGAGAACGACGAGAGGTATAGGGCCGTCCATTAGCGAGGCCAACGCAGATAGAGCGGTTTCTACACTGCCTCCTACTCCCATGGCGTTTGTCTGGTTAAGTTGGCTATTGAGTTTGCCATCATTAAGTTTGTAAAGGGCACTTACTATAAGAGTAGTAATGTTGATGCCAGCAGGACCTTCCTTGTCAACCACAGCTAGGACGTGGCGAGACACTTCTTGCTCCTTTGGGTCGGATTGGACGAACGAGGCTTTGAGCGCCGTATTCAGGCACGAGTCACAGTCCACCTGCCCATCGGAATACTTTCGGCAGCAAGCAAACGCGCCATTAATAGTTTTTCCGTGGCCCTCGTCACCGTC
The DNA here is from genome assembly GCA_003316425.1 of Russula lepida. Classification (NCBI taxonomy): domain Eukaryota; kingdom Fungi; phylum Basidiomycota; class Agaricomycetes; order Russulales; family Russulaceae; genus Russula; species Russula lepida. Next base: position 176,609 of record QFEZ01000319.1, on the reverse strand, counting down.
TTCGACAACTGAAGGCGTGTGCGTCTGGTTCACTTCAGTGTCACCTGTGTCCAACGTAGATACGCCTGAGAAACGTGGACGCGTGAAAATTGTAGTCTCGATATGATCGTCATCTTAATGAACGCATGAGAAGGAATGTCCTCTCCTAGCAGAGAACAAACCCTCGGCTCACCAGCCCTTTTGCTGTTCCAATCAATCTCGGTGCGTGCCGCTCTCGGCCCAGTGATGTCCAGTTTGAAGTCCACCTGAGATTCGATGTCGTCAATCGATTCCTTGATCGCGATCAAATGACTCACAAGACCCTCTGATGTTATCTGTGCTAGCATGGCCAGATCACCATCGGATGCCCGCAATGGCCATTCCCTCCAAGCATCTTGTTGGTATAGTGCATCCAGCGTCGTCGCATCGTGAAATACTTCCTGCGGTATTGAACCACCGAGAGCATTCTGGTTGCTAAATTAATGGACAGTTAGACACCCCAGACTACCAAAGATTTGGCAAATTGTCGAACGAGTTACATTTCAGATATTTTTAGTGTTCGTCCGGGTTTTGGCCTTTGCGGATCTTTGACAACCTTTGATAGAACACCACGGCTGAGGAGATTATCCTTCGCCTTTGATACCGCCCCCTCACCCACAGAGCGTAGTAAAGCTGCTCCTCTTGAGGGCACGTAATGTTCATTTGGTGTTCCAAAGACCATCTTCCATGGGTGGGGATTAGAGTCACACACATCCGTATGGGGATAAGTCCGCAAACCTTCAGTGCTGCCTCAGCGACCTGGACATCTTGACTGCTATTTGAACCATCATAAGTTGATGGGATGTCATCAAAGTGGGTTGTGAATGCCGTCTGTAGGAGCCCCCTTTCACGGTTTTCGTCAACCTTTGAATCCCACAAAAACTCCCAAACTGGCGTGTTGTCAGGTTTGGATAGGACGTCCCACGATGCACATAGTTCGGAGACCGTTTCTGGCAGCACCAGAGTAGTTGACGTCTCTTGAAAACCGACCCGTCTGCAGTCACATGTCAACCTTCGTATGAAGCAAAGTGACACTGAACGTACAGGGCATTCTTGTCAACAAATTTCCGGAGAAATTCTAAATGCTTGATGAGGTCAAAGTCTGTCTGACTCTGTGGGTCGATGTCTGGTAGATGCTCCGTGCCCCGATACTGTTTCCAAAGACGACACCATTGATCTTCAAGGCGCCTCATGTACACTTCATTGCTTTGCAGTTCCTTCAGACTTGCAATGCGCTGGCGCAGGGAGTTCCTTGGAACCGCCGGAAAGATTTCACGTAACGCGAACCAATCCATACGTCCCCCAACCTCCCGCGAGCGTACTCTAAGAATGGCGTGGACGTCTTGGACCAATTCGTCGTATTCTTTGTTCCACAGAAAACGGCTCTTCCTCTGCAATTGATCATCATCGTCGCCATTGTCATCTCCTGGATTCGCTGCGAAACCACATGGTCACGATGAACACCTCTCTCCTGATCATGAACAGCCAACGGGAAGTCCGTACCAGTACTATCCCCGCTCTTCTTCTGTTTGCGTTTGCGTTTCGACTTCCTTGCTTCCTCGCGTGCCGGCCCTTGCTCTGCTATGAGCTGCTCGATAGACTTTCTGGGCTGATTCGCTACAACTGGGGGAAGCCCCGCATTGCATGGCATAACGGCTGTAGCTTCTGGTGGTGGGATGGCCATCGGAACAGATAGAAGGCCCTGCAGAGGTCGCGTCGGAGCCACGCGCTGTGCAGAGGGTAAGACAGCCTCTGCGTAGCCTCCAAGTCCACGAATAGCGTCACCCACTTCGTCTTCCCATCGGCTTCTGTCGCTGGCCACACCGGATTGCAAATACCGCTTGCGGACCCGCGCCACTCTGGTCACCGCTGCGCCCTCCAGCTCTCCGGGATGGACAGCATTTAATAGAGCTTCCCACTCGTGTTCTTTCCGCGCTTTTGAATCCGCCACCTTCTTCACGAGCAACCCCCTTTCCTGTGCCAGCTTTTCGGAAAGCTCATTGTCACCTTCGGTTCCTGGGGGGCGCAATCTGGCCTTGTCGAGCTCTCGTAGCTGGGAGGCTCGCTCCTTCTGGAAGAAATCTTTTACGATAGACAATGGTGCACTGATGGTCCATGAAACCTTTTCCAAGGTGGGCCCATCGTCTTCGTCTTGAAGGAACATGTCCCTCTGACGACAGATGAAGCGTTTCAGATACTGTCGCTGATGCCAGGATAGGTCATACAACCTGCTCCAAGAGGAATCACGGACAATGGTGCGCGCAAAAGAATAATCGGGGACGATGGGCCGAGAAGGACTATCTCGCGTCACGGTTTGGGCAAACGCCTTGCTCTCGCAAGCGGGTTGCAGTTCATCCCAGTAATTGGAAGCATCGAGGCGACTGGACACAGAAACTGTCTTCCAGAAAGGCGGGGATGCAGTAGATAATGCCCAGAGATGCAAGGCCGCCTCGTCATGAAAAAGCCAGTAGTCAGGAGCTGTGCGATAGTTTGTTGATGACACCTCGACGTCAAAGGCGTCAAAAGCAGATGGACCTTCTCCATCCGATACACAGCGTATGCGAGGGTTCGGTGATTCAGAGGGCTGTAGGGGCGTGACTAAATTCAGGTGGTGTAGTATTTCGAAAAGGTCGAGCAAACGCTCCCGGGAACGAGGTCGCCCGATCTGAAGTAGAGTTTGCAGGGATTGCGGAAGGTCTTTAACTAGCGTTCGCTGGCCTTCTTCTGTCAATAGAATTTGAGAAAGCTCGTCGCTCTGTACGAGGGTAGACACAATCGAGCAGTATACCCCGACAGGAAAACATCGGAAATACTGAGAAAAATTGATGACGCGTTCAGCCGCCAAGTCCGGGGTCGGAGAGTCATGACATGGTTCGAATGTATCCAGAGTAGCCAGGTGAAGCTGTCGTGCTCTTATCATTTTCCCAGGAATGAATCCGTACAGCTGCGCGAGTGTCGTCCTCTCGGTCAAAAGTACATCATGAATAGTCTGGTCATCAGACTGAAAAAGTTTGTCTGCAGTGTCACTGCTTCTGGCCCAATATCCTATGTTGTCGACTCCTCGTTCCGACTGCAGAAGTCGGAGAGGTTGGGCTGGCCTTTTCGCCCTCAGATCGCCAGGAGGGATCCTGGCCGCCACCGAGCTGGTAACAGAATAGGGAGTGCCATGAGGACTTTTGCCCAGTTCAGCGAGGAATGTATCCAGCTGGGATTGAGCCACGGTAGGTAGATAGACAATACGGGTAGGACGCTGGGCACCCGTAAACGTGAAGATAGCCGTCTTCAGAACCTTGACTTTGCCTCTGTTCTCTAAGCTTTCAAAGGTGTTCTCGATGGTACGCCTGTCAATTTTAACACCAGGCAAGCCACTCGTGGGTTCTCCAGCCGAGGCCAGCGTATCCAAAAGGGCCATGTGCGCGTCCAAAAATTCTTTAGATCCTAGGTGCACAATTCCTCCAGATTCTTCCAATATCCTTAAGAACTCGTTCTCGCGACGAAGCAACGACACATTGCTCCTCGAATGCGGGATTACGGCTTTCTCTCTCGGCTTTTGCAGTGCTGAGGACAATTCAGAGGTTAGGCGGGGTGTCCCATCTTCACCAACCCGAAACTCCGCACCTGATGGAACATCAACGGAGACAGAGGGCTCAGAACATGTATCCATCCGGAAAAGTGTCCCCCCCTCAGTATCTGGTTCTCCAGGATCTTCCGTCCCCAATTGCCTTGGATCAGTATTTGGATCATTAGGTCGAGCTGAGCCAAGTTCGTTGTCACCCATGATCTCCACGCCCATTCCTAATTCCCCTACTGAATTGTGATTATGTATGGTCGAGAAGATGAGATCGGATTGCACTGGTAGTTCAGAGTATTGCAGAGCGGTGTCGCTTTCATTTAGAGTAGATTGTGCTTCAGTCACGTTTCGTGGTGGTAGCTCAGATATGGGATGATGAACCATGTGAACATCGAGAGGGTCAATAAAATTTTGGAGTGGTGGATGCCCTTTTTCCTCAGTGGATAGACGTGACGGGAGCTGCTTCTTATATCTGCCTCTCCTTCTGGGAGGCGCCGATGCTTCAGGAACATACTCGCTGCCATGGTTGTCATCTGGCGGACGACGGCGTTTTTTGGGTACTCTCTGCGAGATGATAGTGCCTTCCGGCTGGGTAGATCTTAGGCTTTCCTCAGGGTCACTTCGGCCGGGATCGTGAGTCGTTGTAGCACCCTTCTCGGCTGCATTGGCAGCGTTGTTTCGGCTTTCAACAGGGTGTTTACGGGGTCTTCCACGCTTCCTTGGTGCGTGATCGGCATGGGCGTCCAATCCAGCTTCCCCCCGCTTGCGCTTCTTCCCGCTCACTGTAGTTGCTCCCTTCCCAGTTTTGGTGAATGCGTAGTCCGTAAGACGATTAAGCTCGACAACATCGCTGTAAAAGTCGTCCGCGACGAAAGGCGCAAAATTTCCAACATTGGAAAAGTCGACTGAAGAATAGGGTCCATCCTGATCGTCCAATTTCTCGTTGGCGATGACCTCCCGATAAGATGCGAACGTAAAGTAGCGCCAACGTCGTTCACGGCCATATGTTTCCATTAACGGGACAGTTCTTAGATCACTAAGGTGCGTTGGTGGAGGGACTTTGTCCATTTTGCTCAATAATAGTTCAAGCGTACGACGATCAAAATTCCCGAGCTCTGCAGAGATTTCCTGTCGAGGGTGTTACTATTGTGTCGAGAGCTGGACAGTCATACATGCGTACACTCAGAGTCATGCCCTTTGTACCAGCATTTGCCAGCAGGTCGATTATCTGCTTGTGAAGCGTGATGTTCAGTTTGAGAGTCGTAGGCTGGGCCTCTACGGTGGTCTTAGTCGGGGACATAACGTTTAACCCTAGCAGACGAACCTGGTGCATCATGCGTGGAAGGTTCCCGTGTAATGTGGGTCTCACTCGGCTGGTTTGCCGCATCGTCGTTGTTGGAGATCAGCCGGATGCATGGTACGGATGCCGGTCCACTTCTAATCGCACTAGGTACCATGACTCTCTCCACGACACGGTTTTCGATAAGCTCGCGGAGCCGGCTTTGAAAGAAGCGGCGATCGGTTTTGGTAGGGTTCAAGAACCCCTGAAAACGAGTTATTGAAATGACTATAAGTCAGGTCCAATGGTTTTTTTGCTCACTATAGTCACAAGTAGATTGTGAGAAGGATGAGTATGAGACTCCGAGTGCTTCAGGAGCTTGACGATTCGGGACTGGACGAGGGACAGGCTGGATAGGTGCCTGGCATCAATCGGATCGAACTGGACAGGAACTTGGAAGCCACCCTGTGTCATCGAGGCAGTCTCCTCGTTGTCGAGACCACCACCGTCGGCTTCTTGAGTATCCTTGGACGAATTCACCCCTTCGTCTTGAATTTGCCTCCACAATGGGCTGCGCTCGAAGAAGTACTTATGTATGCAAAAGTTGGTGCCGACGCCGCCACGGCGGAGCTTCACGACAAGTTCGAGCTCGAGTAGCTGCTTTATAAGATAGAAACAAGTCTTTTGGTCATAGCCTGTTTTCTTGCCAAGGTCCACGGTGCTGATGCCATGTTCATGGCCACGAGTGATAAATTGGAGTGCGGTATAAACCATTGGGGTTAACTTTGGTGGCTGTGCGCATATATCCCGAGGCATCAACGAGTGAAGCAATAAAAATCAATAATAGTAAAAAGCGCACTCGAATGTGTGAGCCAATGATTGCAGCAAACGATGTTTCCGCGTCAACTGCCACTCTCAGCGCTTCCCCATACTGCAACTGTAGATGTTCGAGCGTTCTTGATCTTGCGTCGGGTAGCAAGGCCAACGACGACAACGTATCGCTACGCTGATCCTGATCCTGATCTTTCTCCTTCTCCTTTGCTTTCCTCTTCTGGCTTTGTTGCGGTGCAATGTAGACTTCAGTGGTGGCCCCATCTGGTACGGTACCCACGCGCACAGTGGGCTGACAGACGACAAGGGACCAGACGAATGCAAAGTACGCATCATCGACAACTTGCTGGTTTGATGATTCTGAATAATAACTAGCAACAAAGTCGCGGAGTCGCGAAGGGTGACAACCTGAGAGTACAAGTTAGTTAGTCAAGCGGAGATGCGCGATTAGCCGACACCACGCCCGTGGGCGGTTCAAACCCGCCCGCTCTCCATCTTCATTCTTCAAGAATCACGTAAAAAAACTGACCGAGATCTCCGTCAAAGGCGAGTTCGCGGAGACAGTGGTGTACTAATTCGTCCATTGCAGCCAAAATTTGCCAGTTGAGGGGATCGAACCTCCTTCCTTCAGGGGACACTCTTGAATCGTTGGTATTTCGGATGTCGACGCTGTCAGTCGGGCTGAAGAAGAGCTCCCAACAGTTGTTGAACAACTGAATGTTACTGAATAGTCGGGGATCGAGGACAGCTCAAGAGAGCAGCGGGCGAGATGGGAGACCCTGTATTACGTCATTGCATACCATATTTCCCGAATGAGACAGCCTCTCTTATTCCTTGCTGCACAGTATAACAGCGTGGAACGAGTATCTAAGTGAATAATAATGACCAAGTGGAGGCCAATGCGAAGGAATAAGTCATAAAGTATCATGATATGAAAAGTGCCGACTAGTCGTCTGGAGCTTTTAAAGGACGCATAAAGTACGTCTATCGTAGGCCAACACAATAAAATCTATGCTGGTGTACCAGCAGGACTCTTGTCTTTTGCATCCTCCCAGAGTTGGCGTAACACGTCCGAGAAGCCGACCTTACCCAGCTGGGCATTTTGCTCGAAGCGTATGGCGAGCCAATTTTCAAACTTGTCCGCTGCGGTTCGCCACATCATCATCCGAGCCTGAATCTCGGCCGTTTGGTGGAATGCGGTTCGGCCGTCCGGAGTGGGGGAATAAAGAATCTTTTCATGGCACGTCGCAAATTGGGAGAGGGAGAGGTTGACAGAGGAGATAGTCGTTGTTTGTGTGGATGGATCCACAAAGGAGATTTCACGAACGAACGCATCGTCAGAACCACCAAACAGCTATGGCCTCGTTAAGGATAACGTCGAGAATGTAACGGCACGAAACGTACCTTGACGATCCATGTGGGGGACCTTTGCTTACAACCAAGCACTCGCTCTGTGCGAATGATGCCAGTAGATGGATCTACAGAGCGGTCGATAACGTCTACGGTCACAACGTGAGAACAGTGTGGATTGGGGTATTTGTACCACATCCCAATGATGACATGTGCCCATGAGTGACTATAGCGCAGAAGGGGGGGGAGGATGAATACATTTGTGAGTACGCGCTAATGTGGTATGCGAGACGAATGTACATACTCATAGCTGAATGATTGGGAGAAATAATGCATGGTGCAAGGTGCCAGGTGCAAGGGGGATGAGTGAAGACAACGAAATTTATCGGATGCGCGGCGGGGTCGGCACAACTTTGGCACCTGATAACCCGATTGTCGCGGCAGTTTCTCACGGGTGGGGATCCCTAACTTAACCCGATGCCGCTCCCTTACGACCTCTGCGCTCGCGTCCAAAACGCCTTTCGTGCACGCCATGCACGTATTTCCGTTCCCCACACCACACAAAACCTCGGCATTCTCTCTATCCTTCTTCGCGCAGGCTTCCTCACCAATATCACCCGCGGCACAAACGAGGCTCCTTGCCCTGCAAAGTTTGTCGAGGCTACCGAGGCGCAACGCCGAATATGGGCGGACCTCAAATACAGAAACGACAGGCCAGTTCTCGAAAATATGCACCTAGTCAGCAAGCCGAGCAATCGCGTATTCATGGACATCAGCGAGATCCGGAGGCTGTGTTCGGGCCGTTCTGCGAAGGCCGTCAAGCCGTTGGGTATGGGCGAGATCGCAGTTGTGCAGACAAAGAACAGGGAATACGAGTGGTTGGAAGCTAGGGAGGCATTGCAGCTGCACCTCAGTGGAGAGGTTATCTGCCGCGCTTCATAGTCCCGGTCTCACCTAAAAAGCCAAGTGCACCCCCAGGCGTTACTCATCCATCCTCCATACCCATTTTCCTTGGCAATATCCTCCTCACCCACTACATCACTGCAATCGAACACATTTGACATCATGAACAGCTCCATAACACATACAGTTGGTATCTTATGGCTACAGTACACCCCTCGTTCTATATACGAGCAACCTATGCACCTTGTACCTTCCTTGCTGCCAATAGCTCTGAGAGGCGAGTTCTCATCTTGGGCCTGTTCTCACGTCAAAGCATGTCCATGTTTAGATCTAGATTTACTTACACTTCAAGTAACTTCGCCTCAAGTGCCTGTTTCTCTTCTTGCAGCGCTAGCCGTTTCTCCGCATCCAACTGCGTGCTGGAAGTCACGTTAGCGTTAGGGCCCCACTTCGCGAACTAGAATGACACCTACAATACGTATCCCCCCATACCGTCATAGTGCAATATCATTGCGTGGTACTTCCACAGGCTAGGTCGATGTGAAACTGTCAGCAACGTTATCCCTAGCTCGGTGGCATGATCCATCATCATGCCCTCGACTTCCGTCGGAACCAAAGACGTGGCCTCGTCTAGCACGGCATACTGTCCATCATCGATCAGCCTGCTGTCTGCGGACCCTAGTTTGACATAATACCCTGGGTTTGTGATAAAATAGACGCGCCCACGCAATCTTCTGCTTGTCACCACCGCTAAGCGCGTCTCGCCATTCTCGTGCGGCATCCCATCCACCCTCCCGCCCCACCACGCTTTCCAGTTGCACAATTGAAAGGATTTTCAAGAGATCGTCGTCGGTCACACCGCCTGGACCCCCGTAAAGGTTCGGGTAACGGGGTATTGTAAATTCAACTTACGTTCCTCCATCTTGGATTTGCTGTGAGGATATATCACCTGGTCGCGCAGAGTTCCAATCGGAAGGTAAGGCCGTTGCGGAATGAGGATAAACTGGTCTGCTGGTGGCTTGTGCACGACTCCACCTATAATCAAGCTGTAGCACCAAAAGTAGAGTCCCAAAAAGAACACGGACCATACACAGGCCACAGTCCTCCTAGAATCCGAAATAGCGAGGATTTACCACAACCTTAGAACGGATTTAGCGGGGGGAGGCTGTTCGGTACGAATTTTCGCACCATTGGGACCAACGATGAGGAGATGTTGCTGATACCTCATTTAGTTATCACAATAAGATACTCGGTGTTAAAAGCACTTACCCCTGGTTTGACAAAGAAACTTAAGCTTTTGATCAATACATCGCCATTCGGCGTGACAATGGGAACATCTTCGAATCGAATCTCCTCAGAAGGAATAATTTGGCCTCGACCCTTGAGAATCTTGCTATTCTCTTCTGTGCTCGCACTACTGACTAAGACCTTTTCGAATTTACCTCTTCTCGTGTCTTGAATAGTATCTAAGAGCATGGACACCCTGGCGGTATAACCTGCAAGCTCTGACAGATCCTTATAGGAATACATCACCCGACCAAAGGCATCTGACTCCGACAATCAGCACGGGCGACCAGCAATACGAACTAACATCACCTGAAGAGGACAAGAGGAGACGACGATTCGTTACGAAGCCTTGAAGCAAGTAAGCGGTGAGGTACACCGGTAGTCACATGTTATGGATGTTTTTCCTCACTTTCTGTCCGACTCCCCAAATCGGTGTTGTGGATTCCAGGAAGTTTGAAAAAGACAGGAATTGCACAGATGACAAGCTACTCCCACTGCTGCATCAGTAAACGACCTGCGAGCGACACCAACTGAACTTGCCCCAAAGCTACCCCACAACCATTTTATGATTCCCTCTTCAACGCAACCATGCCACCATCGACGAACAAGGACCCTGTTCTCATGCATAATGAGACCTGCATATTCGCGCTCGACTAGTATCTTCTCGGTCTCTTCGCCTCTGAAAAACGCTATTTCTTCCGCAAATTCCACTAGTCTTGAGTGTGTGTGACGCAGGGCTCCCAGCAGATGAGCTGACATTGAGGTATAGGCCCCAAATGGAGGTGTGAGCTTGCGCACTGCACGTTACATAAACCTTAGACGGCTAAATAGAGGAGTAATGCACAAATCCTCACACAGAGCTGCGGAAAGTTGTACGAGAACAGTAAGCAAGACCAATCCTTCTGCGCCTACGCTTTGGGAAAGCTGATAGTTGTATAGGATGACATCAAGAACCGGCTTGGCCAAATTCGCATAAATAGCTGCCAGGTTATTCGAAAACTTCTGGATATCATGGGTGATCATCTGGTCGGGATTTTTGACCCGGTCATCAAGATTGGCTCGAAGGAAGTTAGCTGATGCGACGGAGAGGGTCCATTTATACCTACAAATTTTGTAATAAACTTTACCCTCTGTCCCTTCTTGCTGATGTCCCAAATACTGCTTCAGTACTTCTTCTGTAAGACGTGTGCGATATGCTATGGCAAGCTTGTTTTGAACATAGCTCAACCAGCTGTTGGTCCAAGTTGCTGGGATGGCTACCAACAGCCAACGAAGGATGTTTAACAGAAACGGAAGTGTCTGTGCGCGTACCAGAGATGCGACTATCCTTTATGGGCACCGTGATCAATAGAACGAAACATCGATGGAGGTCCACTATAGCTCACTTTCCGTCCAGCGCAGCAACGTACAGAGATATGGCAGTGCGGAATATCAACAAGCTAGAGTGCATGACGAGCAGAAGGGCCTCCTTTGAGCGGAGACTCGGGATTACGAGCCGGAGGATCCGAGAGAGCCTCTGATAGAACACGGCGTCGACCTAATAGTACAAGAGAGTCAAACGAGTAGAGCCAGTCTAGGAGATGTGCGCATACAGCAACTCTGGGCGGCCTTCTTGCCTCTGCAGACGGAGGCTGCTCGCGAGCCTTTCCTTTTCCCTTGGATGTGGACGGGGGCGATGGACGAGTGGATAAACTGCGGAAGGTTGACGCGAGGACATTTGCGATGAAACCCGCGGTAAGGATGCGTTGTATGAGAGGTCTGTGGGTAGCGTAAGTGTTAGCAAAGGCAGCGAGAGCAGGGTGAGAGCGCTGTCTGAGAGTTGAGAGGACGATCATTGGTGTCTCGTCATTGTCTCCGCGTGTATTAACACCAGCCAGGTGACATTGACATGTGAAATGCGGACACGTGCAGCGAACGGCCAGCACGATGAACACCGTCTCCCTCCAAATCAGCCAATATCTCGCTCAGCCGGCCCTCAATGCATCCAGAACTAAGGCACTGAATTATCTCAATAATAACCATCCTTTCTCTCAACCAATCTCGTCGCTTGAGGATGCCCTTCAACGCGTATGCCGTGAAAGAGACAGCCTCCGAACCTCCGTGCGTAACAACCCATGTCCATCCGGGTACTTTCTGAGCGCATTCCGTTGTTCAGATGGCTGCTTCAAACTCGAACATCGAAAAATTGAGGTCTGAACAGGTCTCGTCGGCCTCTCTTCGTCTCCACTCTGCCCAGGAATTATCTCTCTTCGGGCATTCTCTGATCGACGAACTTTCTGCACTATTCGGACAACTTCTCTCGGACCATTCGCAGCCAAATGAACCACCGACACTTTTAGAGGACCTGGAAGCATTGCACAGGAATTTGCGAGAGCAGGAGAGTGTAAAGGCTTATGTTCAAGTCATTCACAGTGCCTTGCAGCTCAGGTGTGCCCCAACGTTTCTCACGCCGGTCTGCAAGCTGGAATCTACTCCCCAGCGAATCTGCTACAGCAGAAATTAGCCCTGACCACCCGATTACCGTCTCTAAATATCGCACGCTACTGAGTTTCGTTTCCGCCGTGAAACAAGGTTGTTCTCCACCGAGTAGCGGTGCAGTCGAGACCAACGTTTCCTTACGGTTGGTGTCCTTTCTGGAGGAGACACAAAGACGAACATGGTTGAATATGAAGGCTGTCCTCTCTAAGTACACCACTACTGATTTTTCTCTTAATAAGTCCTGACTTTGTTGCATAGCACTCTGCTTGCCGCCTCGGAGAACCTGCAATGGCCCATGCCGGTAGATTATGCTTCCGTGAGCCCAGAGCACAGAAATGCGTTCGAGAGCGCGTTTCGTAGTCTGCTCGACTTCCAGGCAATGTGAGTATTATAGTAGCTCCCTTGGCTCCTTCGCTTAGTATATCTCTCCAGTGGCGAGAAATTACATCCAGATGACGATGGATCTCCCGACAAAGATGGTCTTTATCCTATTCAGGTCCTGGTGCAGCCTCTTTCTCAACGATTCAAGTATCACTTTGAAGGCACACGAGAAACAAATAAGTTGGACAAGGTAAGATTTATTACGTACTTGACGTTCGTCTTTTTACATTGGGTGTAGCCCGAGTGGTACTTTACGCACATCCTCAACGTCTCTCACGAACATCGACCGTTTTTCGATACCATCATCCAAAGCCTCCTTTCCACCAAGTTCAACGATATTAATGCATGGGTACGGTGCATACGAGTCTACCCCTCGCCTTATTAACATTCTATCAGCGAGAGTTCACCCATAGTCTTCTACCCATTCTTTCCCGTCATATCAAGAGAACCATGCCTCTGCTGTTATCCCACCCTCCACTCCTTGCTCATACGATATATCAGGCCTTGGCTTTTGATGCATCGCTGCGTGAGGACGGTTTTTCATCAATCGGTACCTTTTTAGGGCGTTACGCGGATGGCGTCGAATGGAAAGGGGTCAGTGAAACCATTTTAGGGCGCAAAGAGTGGTTTGACAGATGGGTCGAAGGCGAGAAGGCGTGTAAGTATTAATTGTTTCATTATACGCGTGGCGTCGATATCTCACGCACACACACACCTAGTCGCCATGAACCGGTACTACGAAATTCTTGGTGCCAAGGATGCCTGGTCAATAACTGATGATGCCACAGAGTCAGACGACGCTGGAAGCCGTAATGATGACGTCAGACCCACTGTGTCCGCACGGCAGTTGAAAGCGCTCGTGGAACAAGTGACAGATCGCTATTCTCCTCTCCCCAATTTCACCCATCGTACCCGCTTCCTAATCGATGTCCAGATACCCTTACTTGAGGGGTATTATAGTCGCATCTCCTCATCTCTAGATGCGTTCGAGTCTCTATCGAGCTCCCTTGTTCGTGCTGTACCAGGTGCATTAGGGGCTACGTCTACCAGTAACACCGGGGGTCGGCCCACCGCCGGGGTGGAAGGTATTATGCGGCTGTGCAAGGCGCTGATCAGTGCGAGATATATATCAACTGCGATGGATGTCTGGGGCGAGGATTTGGTAAGGTCATTGGGCTATGTAATGCAACCGGTTAACCCTCTCGTGCAGTTCTTCTTGGAGCTTTGGACCGAAATCAATCACAAGGCGTCTCTCAGGGCTCGAGCAGAAACACACCCCTCCCTCCCTGGTCTTAACAACACATCCTCGGATGCACTAGACGGGACTATTTTTGAAGAGCTCGTACAGCAATACGAAAAGTTGGTGACAAGGACAGAAGAAATGATTGTCCAGCAAATCTGTACAGAGGTGGAGGCCGCGTGGAAGACACACTTTGCGAGGTGCGCTCCTGCACACACACCCTTCTATAGATAGTGATTTACCTGGTGCTTCCAGTCAGGGAGATGTCAGCAGAACTCAGTCGGACATATTAATATCCCCAACGCTCCTTCCAGCTCTCTCTATCCTGTCATCGCACCTCAATGCTTTACGTCGCACACTTTCACGGGCCAACTTAAACTCGATATACCGGCGCATCGGGTTACATTTGAATGCTCACATTCTTCAGCGCGCCATTCTTTACCGTCGTCCGCGGGAGGTCACTGATGTCGAGCGCAAGGCCCTGCAGCGTGAAATCGAGCTGTGGGTCGAGACATGTCGGCTTGCCCTTCCAGGATCAGGGGGGCGTGTTGAGGTGCCTTGGAGGCGACTGGTCCAGGCCGGTCGTATTCTCGATGCAGATGATGAGGTCTGGATGCGGATTCTCAAGACTTCGTTCGATGATGTTGGTCTAGAAGAGTGGGAGACTAGAATGGTGGAGTTGATGGATGGGGTGGAACTCAGTCGTGAGGAAATCCGCATGATTGCAAGAACGAGAGAAGATTGTCCAATGTGACTCACATATCATGTCAAGTTACAGAAAACATTTTTATTGGGACTCGAATTGGCGAAAACAAAAAAAGGTGCGAACGTTGTGCACAGGTGCACGAGTGCGACAACTTGGGACAAAACTTCGCACCCTACTTTCGCACTCTAACGGGCGCCATTGCACGGCCAGGTGCCGCTTCGTAACTCAATAAGCCGCAGCTTGACGCATGTTCCGTCGTCGTTTCTGTGGCCCTCTACCGCAACGGACTGCGCACTTATGCCCGGTAGTCAAGTTAAATATATGCGGCCAAGGCTGTGCCATGTAAATTTCAATTGCACCCGGTTCAACAACGATCATAGAACCTTATCCCACAGACCACATTGTATAATATCTCACATCACCGGTCAGTTGTGACGTTGTCTCGTCTACCAAGGCACACGTGGGTCTGTAAGCAGGAATTACAATGAACCAATGTTACGTAACAAATGAGCAGATCACCTCGGATCGCAAATACTATATCTTGTACACTATGCTATCGCTCAACATAACCTCGTTTGCCTCGGTCATAGCTTGACATGCCATTGTAGCTTCCGTTGTACCAAACAGGGCACCGTTGTCAAGGCCCTCGTTGACAGCTTGCACAAGGTCGGCCAGGAAAACTTGTTCGTCGTCTTGGAAGCTCGTTGCCCAAAGGCGCGCAACTCTAGTCCGGAACAGCTGAAGCCTGGATAAAAGAGTTGTTTTCAACGACGTTTCCAAAAATAAAAAATAGCGCCCGTTCGGTGTTTGGTTGCGGAGAAGATCATTAAAGTGGAAAAGTCACGTACCGATCTGGTCTGATCCCGCTGCGATCACCGGATGTGGACACGGCGGTGTTGGTCGTCGAGTCGAGATCCATCTGCATCTGCACATCTTCGTTTTGCGTTGTTTCGCCGGAGGAGGCCGCGCCCCAGATAGGATCTTGGCTAATTCCCCTTCCCCTTTCTGCTATCGCCTCCTTCATCGCGGCCTTCTTTACAGCAGCTGCTGGCACAGGAGCCGTCATTCGCTCGGGCGGAACTTCCTCCTCGCTATGTTCGTCGTCTTCGTCGTCGTCGCTGCCCTCTTCCCCATCATCATCATCGCGACGAGCAGAAGCACCGCCATGGTTGAGCTTGCGTTTCTTTCGCCGTTGGCGCTTGATGACATCTTTGAAAAGAGCGTATCGCAAGATGTCTTCGGCCGCCGAGGCGTCCCTTTCCTCTACCTTGGGTGAGAGACGTGCCTTGGCGTGAGCCGTAGCTAGGCGGATCAGGGTCTCGAGTGTCCGTGCAGTCAAGGGCGAAGTCTAGGATGTGTTTCGCGGTCAGCTCGGATAAAGAAAAATGAACAGAAGGCTCGGGTCCAATCCACCTTTTTTTTGTTGTCCTCGGCGGCTTCGTTCCGTAGCTCGGCATACAACCCGACTATCCAGTCTGCCGCGCCATTGGTCAACACAGGCGCTGGCTTGCTTTTCGCGTATTGAATGTATTTCTTGATGAACGCGACACTGAGTACCTCGACCTTCTTTGCCGCTTGTCCTGCGCGCGTCTTGGGATGCTTTCCCGCTGTCATTCCGACGTGGAGGAGCGGGTCATACTTCTCGAATGGACTGGTTTCAACTGCCTCGTTTGTATTCGAGGAAGCCGCAGGATTTTCGACAGACAGGAGCTGCGAGAGGGTGTCTTGGATCGGTGTGCCCTCCTCAACACCGGGAGGGAGGTATCGGTGCATTCGTAGTACGTGGTCGGCGATCAGGCGGTCCTTTGTTTCGTCGACGTCGTCAGTCACAACGAATAACAGATCGAATCGGGAAAGCAGCGAGTCAGGGAGAGCGATATTCTTGTGAGGATCTTTGTGAACGTCATACTACGAAACTTCAGCGTGCAATGAATTAGGGCTGAGCACAAGAGCGCACCTGTCCATATATTGGGTTTGCAGCAGCTACAACACTACACCGCGCATTCAGACTAGTATGAATACCAGCTTTTGCGATTGTCACCGTTTGCTGTTCCATAACTTCGTGAATGGCAACACGATCAATGTCTGACATTTTGTCAAATTCGTCTATGCAGACCACTCCTCGATCAGCGAGGACCATGGCTCCCGCCTCCAACCTGCGCTCCCCAGTATCTTTATCGGTAGTGACAGCTGCTGTGAGACCAACTCCAGAACTGCCTCTACCGGTAGTGGCAATTGCCAACGGAGCCGTATTCAGAACGAAGCGCAACATTTGTGACTTTGCCGTCGAAGGATCCCCAACCATGAGCAAGTTTATGTCACCACGAATGTGAGTACCATTCGGGAGGTTCTTCTCAGCGCCACCGAGCAGAAGAAGTAACACGGCCTTTTTGATCTGATCGTGGCCGAAGATGGAGGGTGCAAGAGAGAGTGAAAGAAGCTCAAAGATATTTTTACGTTTCGCGAGCTGGTTGATCATCCGGATGTCAGAGTCGGTCAGAGGCGTCTGAGCAATTCCTCCGCCGGATTTTGATGAGAGTAGTATGATGTTGTTGGCGGTAATGAGCGTCCTTGATGGCAACTTAATGTTCAATTAATAGTAAACGTGGAATGCGCAAAGAACACACTTGAACGTTCCCGTGGCACCCCCACCAACGCTGCGGTACACGCCGACGAGTTGGATTCGATCTCCCGGCTTACATTTGTCCACCAGATCATCATCCAGAATTACGTCCGTGCTGCGCGGCAGCTGGCCTGCCGGTGCTCGCTCGGGCATTTCCTGGATGCTGATGCGTTGGTGATCCCGGAAAGTGCTGAACCCATACTCGATTTGCAGAGGACGTCCTTGATCATCTGTCTGTGGTGTAACGGAAGAAGTCGGGGGGAGATTGGAAGTGGAGGATGTGGCATCGCGGTATTCGCGTGCGTGGAACAAACTAGTATCAGGGCAGTAGTGGACAGACTTGAGCATCTTTGGTCGGACAAGGGAGCACCGTGTAACAATACCCTCGAGTGAGATCATATGGCCAAGGTGAGAGGCTCGGAGGGTCCGAGGGCTAGCGTGGTGATCGCCGAAGGAGCCGTTAAAGCCAATGCCGTATCCCTTGTCCTCGATGTCGTGTTTGTCGGTATCATGTACTTGCTGTATGACATTGAGGAGAGCGTCATAAAATGCGGGAAGAAAATCGACGGGTTGCTTGAGGAGTCCGTCTGCAAAGTCGCGTCGATAGTCGCGTAGATCGTCAATGTTGACTATGAGACGAGACTGATCGAGACGGAGCATGCGGAGAATGTCATCTTTGTAGCTATAAATGGGCGATTCGGCTGTGAGGAACTCTTCAAAAATGCGAGTCCTATCCAGCATGAGATCATCTTGAGGAATGGGTTCATCGAGGAGAGACATGGTGTGTGAGTATGAGTAGACGAGCTGAAAGACGCGTACGGGACGTGACAATTAATGGCGTGACAAAATGTGACAGGTCGCGTCAAGCAAGCCCACGTGCTGTAAGGACCTTGCAGCCAGTGTTGTGCAAGTCCTCGGCAAGTCCGCGCCTTCTTGCAGCCTTCTTGTCCAACCACTACATGGGCGGCCACCATCTTTGATATGTACGAGTGATATGCAGGTTAAACAACAAAAATTAACCCAGGGTGATATGTCCTCCGTCTCGCACAAAAACATGCAAGGTGGTGCAGGGTGAAAGTCAAAGTTCTGATGTCATCTATGCCATACCTATCTCGCTGCCTCGGATTACTGTACATCGACATATACAGTAGTATAAAGTATAGTTTCGTAAACTCATATCGAGGAAACGCGTAGGAACCTGCCACAAAAAATAGAACAACCTGAAACATGGTGATAATAATCGAATAATTGACGTCACATGGATAAGTCCGCGGCCGCGGCGGAGCGGTCACACCCGCGGGTTGATAAGCGCACAAAAGTCCATCATATTTTGCCGACTCTCCCCTGTGGAGATCAGGATCCCTGACAGGTGAGCTGGGGATTTCGTGAAACAAACGTCAAACGATTTGAAAAATAAAGATAAACTGGTCGGTGATATGCGCACCAATGCCTACCATGTGTATTCGTGAAGTATGGGGCAGTCAAAGAATGGGCTGACCCTCAAGGGCCCCGACTCCGTTTTCCCGTTTCCAGTCCGTAGCAGGTTCTGAAGCGCCACCGGCTCGCTAGATAGGATGCATTTGTTAGCAAGTGTTCAAGTTCACTGCACTAACGCCGACCGCCGGCGACTCACCCGATGGCTTGCGAGTTTAGCCGCCTATAGACGCCAGCAAGGCGTTCAGTACAATGTCGTGTGTCGGGAAAGAGCATAAGAAGAACGCACTGGTACGGCTGAGACGAGACTGCTGAGCAAGATAACGAGAGAGAGATATGAGGGAAGGCGCATTGTGACTCAGTTCAGTTGAAGTGTGAGCGAGCTCGGGTTAAGTTGAGGGCTTATATATACTGTGCACCGGTGACCGGTGACCATTTCGGAGGTCCACGCGTTCACACGCGACACAGTAAGGCAACAGGCTCTTAACTTGCTAACCGGCCAACGAGAAACGCACACATGTTGCCATCAGGGCAGTAAATTAATTTTTTCTCTTTTAATGTCAATTCCCTCTTCTGGGTCCCTGTCACCGTCTTGTGATTGATCGGGAGAGGGTATACACCATCCAATCCATTATATTAATATTGCTGGCACACCGACTGAGAACTGCCAAACACTGTCTTCACGACCGTGGTCCCCAGAGTGGAGTGTACATTCGTAGCAGGTTGGATACCCCTTAAATTGGACAAATTGGAGGAACCCATGACAGCATAACACAATGCTGATGGCCACCTTCCCAGTTGCGATATCCGCGGCTGCTAGTCGGGTGCTCCACTGCGCCAGCATACCCGTTGAGACACAACATTTGGAGAAGTGACAGCTGATGACTTGGAGAGGAAAGCGGCTGCGTATCCCGATTTGTGCAATTCCTGTCAAAATAGAAGAACCATATGGTGCGCTTCAAAGATGGCGAGTTCTCTTCCATTTTTGTCGGCGTACTCGGAGTCATTCAGGGTCAGGTGTCTTGACTGATCTTGGGGCGCACTCCTGTGCTTTTGTAGGTCAGCAACCAACTCGTGCATCGCATCTCGCCCTGACATAGCTCTCCTTTGGGGAACGTTTGCGGTTGGAAACGGTGTTGCCACCAGTCTCCACAGGCAACGTCTTTTTGAAATTGACTTCTCTGAGAAGCAAAGTCAGCAAGGACGTGATGGGATATCGTGTTATGTCAAGGTTTGCAGATGTACTCCTTCCCCCCAAATCCCTATGCGCATATGCCTTTTCTTTGGAGGACTGTCTCACGTGTATCTTACAGTAATACATGAGAGACTATGCATTGCCAGATGACACAAGAATGGCACTCTAATATAAAAGAATGAGTAGGGTGAGCAAGAACACTGGGCCAAGGGGAGGCAGTTCATATCATCCACGCCATCACTCGCAAGTGAGCAGGGCCGTTGACGGAATAGGTGTAATCACGATTACATGGAACAGTACGTGAACGCAATCAGGGCGCCAATATATTAATCCTACAGTTGATTAGCCACATAAAAGTCTCAAGGAGGCTGTGACATAGACTGGACTTACCCAAAGCTTGATAAGCCCATCCCAGGATGCGGTAACAACTTTCGACTAATGGTGCCTGGTCATTAGCTTATGTGAGAAAAAGTGAGCGAGATCGACAAACCGTCTCGTGGGGCAACCATTCATGTGCAATGACCACTTTGGAATGAGCACGTAGTCGTGACTTTATACGTCCAGTTCTCCAGTCCCAGAATACAACATTGCCCTCCCCATCTCCGCTGCTTATCCATTTGCCATCCGGGGAGAAGCCCACCTGGCAGGCGTACCCTGCAACAGAATGGCCAGCGAATCGCTTTTTGCGATTTTGCCGGAAGTTGTCTGTACTGTAAACGAGGATTTGATTATCCAACGACTGTGCAGCGAAGTATTTCCCTGCACCGCATTAGAACTCCCCAGGAGAATTGTCAAGCACAGACATACTGGAAGGATGAAGAGTAACCGCCGGCATTGAGTGCATATGTGGCTCTGCGATGTATTTGATCACAACGGGAATGTCAAAATCCCATGCTCGGATCGTCTTGTCGTCAGAAGTTGTCACGAATCTCCGATTTTCGTCGACGAATGTGATAGTGTTCACCGGTCCTAAGTGTTGGTCGTATTCCTGGGTGATCTCACCGCTGTTGATATCGTACTGAAGAAAAGTTGAGGGACATTCGCAAAAGGAGTAGCTGTCATACCTGTATAATTTTTTTATCTGACATACCCGCCAGGAATATGTTTTGCTTATCTTCATCGGGATGGAAGCGCACAACGTATGGAATCTTGCCATTATTAAACCGCTGTAAGCACTGTCCTGTTTCTGTGTCCCATAATTTCATATAGCGATCGTAACCGCATGACAAGAACCGTCGCCCGTCATTAGAGAAAGTCACGTCCTTCACCGCCTTCCCGTGACCATGGAAGGTCCGTAGACAATTACCATGCGTATACACGTCCCAAAGCTGATCGGGATGACATTAGACAAGACCAACTATCAAGAAAATCCGAAATTCACCTTTATTTTTGTATCCATCGACCCACTCAACAGAAGGTGTCCCGTTTCCGGGAATAGGCGAATCACAGACACACCGCTGGTATGTCCGGTCCAGGTATGATGGCAAACCTTGGGAATAAATGACTCTTGTGAGCCAGGCTCCGACTGGAGGTACGGAGCTTCCCCAAGCGGCGGTGAGATATAGGTTCGGCCCTGATAGTCGGTCATAGATTTGCCGTGGAAAATAGAGCTTTCTTGGCCCGGGGCACCACGCTTTGGCTTCGCCTTTTTGACGGTGAGATCCTCTGTCTCGGATTCGGACGACTGGTTGTCTCCGGCCTCCCCTGCACCCTCCGACACAACCCCCACAGGTTCTTCACCAGACCAAGATGCCCAGGGTCCAACGTAGGCATTATCACCATCAACGACTTCAAGATCGCCTTTTGATTTTCGCTTACGTTTTAACTCCTTACGATTTGCGTGGGGGATACGGACAGAGTCCAACATGGCGTAGTTGTTTGCTTCGGCTGTTTCAACCGAACCAAGTATAGCGGGGGCACTAGGGTCCACCGAAGGATTCTGAGAATAGCCGAGGATGGAATGCGTAAGGTGCTGAGTGCGAAACGCGTGCTCTGTCATAGCCTGCTCCTCAACGTGACCAGCGAGCGCGTTCTGGTTCAAAAACCGATTCCGGTCACCGAACGGGTTCTCTGGGCCTTGGATAGGAAGAGTCATGTCGTTGTAAGGGATATTCACGTTCATTTGCGTATCTGTTGGACGTGTTATAAGAGAGGTTTGATCGAGTGGGTCCTTATCAATTCGTTCGCGTTAACAAAAAAAAAGGTGTGTTGTGAGTGAAGGAAGCGTACCTGTGCAAGGACGTCTGGAGCAGCATGAAGGGCTGTGTTCAAGGGTGTATCCTGAAATCTGAGCCTTTTTGATGACGGCACGGCAGCGAGGTTGAGAGCGTCGTCATGAGCGGCAGCATCTTCGTCTGAAGAATAACCCTGAACGAGAGACATGGAAGCGGGCAGGATGAGAGTGGATTACATAATCGATACCTCCACCTACATCATCGATTCCGAAAAAGTGTTCGCGGGTTTACAAGCTAGGCTCGAGTAGCCTCTCCGGCACTCCTCTCTCTCCATTTGTTGCTCTCGTCGAATGGCTGAAAGGATCACTGGTCGTCCATGGTCTGCCTATGAAGATCTCCTCCTTTCCAAAGCCGTTGCAGAGTTTGACGGTGAAGCTGATTGGAAGACTATCGCTCAGCGTGTTCCCGGTCGTACAAACAAAGCTTGTCGAAAGGTATGTTTTCACGACCATCACCTGTCCTTCCCTTTGGAGAACCCCCCTGAGCTGCCCTTCTAGCGATGGCTTCACTCACTGTCACCATCGATCAAGAAATCAGCATGGACCAAAGAGGAGGATGAGAAGTTAATGTCTCTCTACAAGCTCCACGGTACCAAGTGGTCCGTCATAGCCAGGCATATACCTGGAAGAACCGATGATGCGTGCTCAAAGCGATATCGTGAGGCTCTTGATCCTGCTCTCAAGAAGGATGAGTGGACAGAGGCCGAAGACATCAAACTGCTTCAGCTGTATGCACAGTTAGGTGGCAAGTGGGTGCAAGTGGGGCAGCAGCTCCAGCGCAGCAGTCTGGGCTGTCGAAACAGGTCTGCATGGCGCTCTTCCCGTATGTCTTCATGCTTGACGGGATTGCTAGATGGCGACTGCTTGAGAGGAAACGATCTCCCGCTATTCGGGAGGTTACTCCAACAGAGTTACCTTTGTCCCGTCTCCACCAAGCCTCTGCCCGTTCTGAATCGCTTCAGGCTACAGACCTGTCTTCCTCATGGCCTATGTTTGATCCATCCCAATATTGGCCCACTCAGCCTGCTCTGGATTTCTTGCCGGGACTGACACCCTCATCTGTGGAGCAGTTGCAAGTTGAACAACCCCCCGACTCGCCTCGCATAACCATACCTATACCGCCTTCTGAGGGTGGCGACTTTCGTGCCCCTCCATCTATGATCTCTGCTTATCGATATCCTGCTTCATTCGACCCCGTATTCTCTGCACTCCAACAAGCTCAAGGATTATCTTACAATGAGACGTCGGAAATGCCTATGCAAACCGATATACTAGAGCTACAGACGAACGTTACTTCTGATCCTGATACGCGATCGGATTCTGGGTCCGCCTCCGCGGTGCAACGCGATGTCGAGATGGACCCTACATTAATCAATCAACTCGACGTCGATATCTCCGAAGGGGAAGCCAATAACGTTAATGAGTGCTCTCTCGAAGATCCTGAGGGTAGTATGTCGGATTACGATAACCGTCGACTGCAGTCGCCAACTCTCGGAGACATCCCCCCAGAGCCGGCTTCGCGTTCTCCGGTCACCGCTTCTCCGGTAGAGCATTCATCACAACAAACACAATCAACAGAGACAAGTGCAGTGGATCGCAGGCTCCCTAGACTTTCCTCTACTCTAGCTACGAGCTCGGAGTGAGTGACGCTCCTCCAAGCTTACCTCCATGCTAATTTGTATATGTTCTAGTCTGACGATTCGAGGATATGCGTGCGGTCATCAGCGCTGTTTGACCGATGATCCAACCAATGGAGTCCAGTTTGTTACGTCAAAAGAATTATCAGATCATATCCGAACGGTCCATGCTGCGGACGACTTCCCTGACCATAAGCCATATCGATGTGGATTGCCAGGTTGTAGCAAGACCTGGAAGGTTAAATAATGTTCAAATTTTCATCTTGTTTGAAATGTTCTCATATCATCCCAGAGCGTCAATGGTCTACAATACCATTTACAAGTGTAGGTCCAGTCGAATTTGCTGCATCTCCTGGGATACTTAATATGCGTTCATCGACAGCTCGAAGGCACATTTCTTGCAAGCCATTACTTCATTCACTTCAGGAGTCCCTGCCGAGTCCCAACCTCCTGTATTGGAGACGCCTAGGAAGCAGAAGCGACCAGCGAGATCTCATCCATGTCCTCATGCCAATTGTCCACAAGTATACAAGCAACTCAGCGGTTTGAGATATCATCTCTCCCACGTGAGTTCATCGTGCTTAGGATAAGATGCGCGATGCTTGAACGTGCGTCCGTATCCAGGGTCACTCGCATAAATCTCCTGCGCAACTCGATAGCGTGCCCCCAACCCTTGCGCGTAAGGTAACAGAGAAACTGCAGCGGCAAGCAGCAAGTACCTAAAGGTCACGTCATACCATAGAAATCACTTTTAGTTCCTTATGTTAAGTGTTAAGGAATTGTTGTAATTGTGACCTCGTTTTTTTCTGCACCCGACAGTAAAATCATATGCTTTCGTGATTGTGTGCAACTCACCATGTCTTGAAACATTCAAGGTCCGGAAGACACCGTATGTATGCATTCCAAATAGAAATAGGATCGAATGAAGAAGAGGTGAGTTGATTTGAGGGTTTGATATATCGCTTAATTGTGGTGCCCACTCAGGTTACTGATGAGTTGTCAGTGGCGGCGGCGGCGGCGCTGTATAAGACTTTAACGATCATGCCAGTACTAGCTAGTGTGATGGTCGGATTTACGGTCTGAAGACAGCTGCAGTCGTCACCGATGATAAAAAATCTAAAAGGGGATCAAATTCAAGGTAGACCGACAAGTCAAGCAACTAACTGCCCTGATGGGACTGACAGGGTTCTAGATGCAACACGCTGTTCGTTGTAATGCCAGCGGGTATAGAGTGCATTTGCAGAATTTGATACATGCAAAGGCTGAGCCGTGATTGCACATACGTACGCACACCGAACATCATATATCCTTATCTTCTTATGTTTCCAGTCACACAAGTACCGATGGGTAGTGGAATGTTCGTCACAGAGAATTAATTAATGCCAACAAAGACATTAGAGCCGAATGCACTCATATGAACTTGTTCAATAATCTCCAGGTTGTACTAATGAATGATGTCATACGAACATGCGTCCTCAACGTGAATCACTGTGACTCGGACAGACTAACTAAGTTCAGATAGGAATCACCTACTATGCAGGGTCAACGCAGTGCACACCGTCATCTCTGACCTCCACCTCGAAACTGTTCGGCTCTACGGATGTAATAAATAAATGAGATTAACGTCAATTGGCGAACTCACAGTGCTCGTAATTCTGGATTTGCCATGAGTTCTTCCATGGATGGCGGGCTGCCTCCACTATTCATCTGGTCCATCTGGTAATGCGCAGTCAAGATAAGTCAGACAACCACTCAAAGGGCGCAACTTGGTGCAACTGACCATGTTAGATACGGCCGGATTCGACATAAGTCTTTCGAGTCCGCCATTGGCCATCATTTGCTGCGCCATCTGCATCATTGCAGGATTGTTCATCATGCTCGCAAAATCGGGCATGCCACCTCCCCCAGCTCCGCCCATATTTCTTAACGCATCAGCCAATCCGCCAGGTCCACCAGCAGATGCCGCTCCGGGTGTGGTATCCCTAGCTGCTTCTGTGGGTTGGGCCTCCGAGTTTCGAAGGCCGGCTTGCATAGCAGCATTGTTGGGTTCTAATTCGAGACCACGACGATACGCATCAGCAGCGGCTGCATGGTCACCGATGTTGTAGCGGGCATGTCTGTGACGCAGGAAGTCAGAAGGGATATTCCAATTCGAAGGCTGGCACCCCAGCACCCTAGGCGAGAATAGCCCTTGGTAAACTTGGGATCTATTTCGATTGCTTTCTCGGCATCAATAGCGGCCGTTAGATGATCGCCCTTGCTAGAATGTGCCGCAGCTCGGTTGGAATAGTAAACAGGGTTTGAAGGATCCAGCTTGGTTGCCTCGGTATACGCGTAGATTGCCTTGTCATACTGCTTGCTAGTCATCAATGCATTCCCTTCCTGTTTATGTTTCTCGGCCCTAGCCTTATCTTCTGCTGAGGGAGGCACTGGGGCGGCTGAAGACGCACTCGGGGGTACTTGACCGGTGGAGCTGATTCTATCCTTGGTCTTGAGAAAGACCTCGAAAATGCTCTGTAGAGTGGCGGGCTTCACACTTAATCGATCCACCTGTCCTTGGTCTGTTGGATCGACGCCAAAAGCCTCTCCGATACATTGAACTAGATAGGACGGAGACAAGGAGACGAGTGGGTAAAGACGAAGAGGGGAATGGCGAGTAAATGCACCTGCGACTTCAAGACCCTCCTTGTCCTCTTCCCGGATGGTGCCATCACCAATAGACTGGTTGAGAAAGTCGATGATAGACAGAACGAGACGCTGCTGCTTTTCAGACATTTTTTGGTCGGTGTGAGGGACGATGTTGACACATATTTACGTTGACTGACTCTCACAGCGACCACTTCCTAACGCGCACGCGCCATGTTCTTCTGTGCCATCTCTGGTGAACCCCCACAAGACCCGGTCATCTCTACAAAATCGGGTCATGTCTATGAGCGTCGTCTCGTACAAAAATACATTACAGAGAATGGTACAGACCCCGTAACAGGCGAAAAACTAGAGGAGTCCGACTTGGTTTCTGTCAAAGCCAGTACGTATGTCCCTGCCCTCATGATGCGGCCATGCTCAGTTTTCTTAAGGTCCCGGTGCGGCCGCTCCTCGACCCCCAACTCACTCATCCATACCCGCACTGCTGACTGCCCTGCAAAATGAATGGGACGCGCTTGTCCTCGAGACGTTTACCCTCAAGCAGCAGTACAACTCGACTCGCCAGGAGTTGAGTTATGCACTCTACAGCCAGGATGCTGCCAGTCGTGTTATTGCACGTCTTATGCGGGAACGCGATGCTGCACGAGAGTATGTTTTTTTCGCTCACAATTTGTTCATTTAAACCAACATGTATGCACTTAGGGCCCTTGCCAATGTCCAAGCCTCTATAGGGATTTCCACCACCCCTAGTAACGATGTTGAAATGTCCGACCAAACTGCCCCTGCTGGCAATGCCCTGCCCGAGAATGCCATCGCCGAGATAGATGAAACCCATCAGACCCTCTCCGCCGTGCGCAAAAAACGCAAGGCACCACCAGGCTTTGCTACGCCGGCCCAAGTCAAAAATTACTCCTCTAAGCACACAATCCCTTCCCTCCACTCTGCTTCTGCTGGAATCACGTCTATTGCCCTTTCGAGCGCGAATCCTACACAATTCTTGACCGGTGGGAATGACGGGATTGTGCAATTGTACGACAGGAGTACGGACAAAGTTTTGACTTCATTAAAGGGACACTCGAAGAAAATTCACCACGTCGCCCTTCGTGAACGCGAAGGGCAGCCTACCCTTCTTCTGTCTGGCGGTGCAGACAAAATAGCCCGTGTGTGGTCTTCAGACTCTGCGTCAGGAGAGTACCGCCCACGCACTATCATCAAAACTCACAAGGGTGATGTCACTGGCCTAGCAGTTCATCCCTCATCAACATTGCTCTTCCTTGCGTCCCACGATAAGACCTATTCCATACATGACCTGAACGAGTTCAACCAGCTATACCGCTCCACTCCTGCGGAGGAACCGTTTTCCTCTCTCGCTCTGCACCCGGACGGCACTATCCTCGCCGCAGGTACACCGTCGTCTGCCATTCACATCTATGATGTGCGCTCTGGGGACATGGCTGCGACACTCGTACAACCTGAAAGCTCCCCTTTCACGATCAACAGCCTGAGCTTCTCGGAGAACGGCTATCATCTCCTCGCACCCGACTCTCTATCCTCAGTCGGAATATGGGATCTGCGTAAACGGAAGCTGGGACACTCCATACCCCTGGGCGATGGTTTCAAGGTGAACAAGGTTGTGTACGACTACAGTGCCCAACTACTCGGTGTTGCAGGTAACGAGGGTGCCCGCATTTTTGCCCACAAGACTTGGGAAGAGCTTGTTCAGTTCCAGGAAGGCGGTGAAGTCTCTGACCTTGCGTTTGGTCCCGAGAGTAAGGAGATCTGGGGGACGACCGGAAGGGAGGTTAGAATTTGGGGACTGCCAGAGTGATTGGCTTCATTTTTTTCAATGCTTTACTCATGTAGTCAAGTTTAGCTTGTATCCGCTTGATTCTATCTAGTTGTCTGTCTGACATCCGCTGGCCTTCGCCCCTCCCGCGGCTGCGCTTACCCCAACTTAAATATTTCAAAGCTGCGCACATAAGGAACTCGATTCACGCGTCGTACTTCGCTGGCATCGCTCAGTCATTTCTATTCGTGTGAATCAAACATCGTATGTGATGCACAAATACACAGTATTTGTTGATCGAGAGTGAAAGTGGGTGCCGCAATGGAGACGTTGATACGCCCAATGAAAGAGAGGAAAGGGGAGAAAATTGATCATGTACTGTACACAGAATAGAAGCTAGAGACCATAATCATACGTGGAGAGTCCTTCGAGTTGGATTGGACGTCGTGCAGATATCAGAGAATGTCATGACCATGTTGATGGCCCGAAAGTTTGACCACGCGCGAGCCTCTTCAGAGGCACCATATTCGAGTCCGCAGTCCTCTTCCATACGTCGTTGCCCCACCACTTGACATCGAAACCGCCTTTCGGGAGTTGCACGGAGAAGAAGATGATGATGAGGCCGAAGATGACGCCGGCATCGAGTCCCGTCGCGAGGACATAGTTGTATCGCATCCACCAACGGAAGTGGAAGCGCCTCATGGACCACTGGAAGACGAAACCCGCCAGGAGCCACGACGTAAAGTTTACGCCATTAGCAGGCGGGACGTTGTCGGGTGCGATCAATGCGACAGGGACATTGACGTAGCGCCAAAGCGAGCGAGGACGGCGACGGGCGAGGTAGTAGAAGGGGATTGGTAGGATTGCGCCAATCAGGAAGAACCAGACAAGTGGATAATAACTGAGAAGGCCTGTCAGTCAGTCATCCTCATCCTCATCTGAAGTGGGTAGGTGCTTACATGGCTCCATGGGAGAAAAGTCGTCTTGGACCGATTCCGCCCCAGATGATCGATGCCGTGGAGAATATTTTAATATTCGGGCAAGTGAAGAAAGACCTTTGTTTATGCGAGCAGATATCAGGAATGTGCTCCAGAGCCCATTGCTGTGCCACAATTGCTGAGAAGAGCGCAACTACCGAGGGGATGACTTGGCCAGCAAAAACGAGGCGCGGCGGGATTTTCATGTAATATGCGAATTTTAAGTCGCTACAGTACGACACTGCCTGCGAGACCGTGTCGCTGGCTAATACCTTGAAGAGCATCGCAGCAACCGGACGTCCTGGCAACGCATATCCTATAAGGACCTCCGCAAGAACGGATAGGAAGATCTGTTGGTTTGTAATGGCTTGTATGATGCCGAACGGAAGCAGGAAAACCGACGCAAAGATGATCCCGACGACAAACGCCCAGATAGGGAGCTCAGTTTTAGAGATCTCGATGCCGATGAGTCCTACGACAAGACAGACAATGCCAAGAGCAAGGAACCACCAGCGAGGGGCCTCAGGATACCTCCGCATGAGGTGAGCGTGAATGTCGGTTTCGTCTTTGAGGCTGCGGCGGAACTGTCGGACGATATCATGGCGGTACCAGAGGAATGTGTGAACTACAACCGCGGGGTAGATTGCGAAAATTGTGCCGTACGTGACAGCATAGGTGATCGGTAAGAACATTGGAGAATATTGCTCATACTTCGCCTGGTCGAACAAGTTGTTGGTGATTATAGCACTCATGTTGTACGGGTGACCAGTATTGTCGTACGGCATGCCCACGGACACAGGAATAAATTGTGAGTAGAACACGTTCTTGGCTATGATGGGGTGTAAACATAGGTCTAAAGGCGAGAACGCAGAAATAGACATACCCCACAAAATTGGACAGATGACCCAGATAGTGATCACAAACCCGCCTAGCATGTTTAACTGCGCCCACCACTAAGACATTTAGTGGTGAGTGTTGTATCATACGCGGGCGTATCAAAAAAGCATACCGGAATTACGAGAGGATTGCCAACTACAGTCATTTGGGCCCAGTCGAATGTGACCAAACCCATCCCGAGGCCGCTGATGGTACCGAAAAGGCTGTTTACAACCACGTTATTGGGAGCAATCCAGCAAACCCAATTGAATACGCTGAGTCCGGTCCACAGATACCCTGGGAGCCAATAATACAGGAAGCTGCCTAGAATCGTGAGATAAAGGAAGCGCTCTCTCGAGATGTGCCCGGCTTCTTTCTTGCGGTAGCTTGAATGCATGGCGTTTTGCAACGCGCAGCGAACAAGGACACCAGGCCAGATCATGCTTGAAGGCCAAACGAGGAATTGGCGGAGGATGCCAGCAAAAGAGAAACCTATCACGCGAAGGACTATTCCCAGGAGGAATTGCTTGCCAATGGACCACGGGGTATGGTAGAAAATACGCTGGGCCGCGGCGATGTCCGTGATTGAAGCACCATCCAAAACGGAGTTGAGCATAATGGCAATTAGAGTATGCTCCTTGATGTTGAATGGTCCAGGGTTCAAGGAGAACGAGCGGCCGAATGCGAAAATACGATATCTTGGGAGGACCCACTCCAGGAATTTGCCCATAGGGAAACTTATTATCTGGACGAAAAGGATACTGATAAGGACGTAGGGAACTTGATGAACGGTAAATATGATAACCAAGTCGGAATAGACAGGAACCACGTACATCGGAGCGAAATTACGGTGTTGAAAGCAGGTACGACCATAGATAGCAAAATACCAATGACCCACCTGCGAAAAATGACGTGAACAGATTTAATTTCACCAAAAGAAACTGACTTACACTCGAAAAGTGTTAACGACCATGTCTGGATCGTCAGTAT
Source organism: Russula lepida (assembly GCA_003316425.1). Taxonomy (NCBI): domain Eukaryota; kingdom Fungi; phylum Basidiomycota; class Agaricomycetes; order Russulales; family Russulaceae; genus Russula; species Russula lepida. The sequence continues at coordinate 146,168 of QFEZ01000319.1, read as the reverse complement.
TCGCGACGGCTGCCCTGACCTCAGGATACGGTGAATCCCTGGCAAACAGAGTGAGTAAACAAGCACAGTAAGAACAGCGAGAAAGGTGTGCGCACTGAACCTGTGTTGTTTCGGATGAGAAGTCCGCCTTGGAATCTTGGATCTCTGTGTCCACTTCCGAACTACCGCCCATGTAGGTGGAGGACTTTGACCATCGTTTAGGCTCTACACCGTCGGAGTCGGTGGAGATGGATATGGTGGAAGAGTTGGCTTGGAAGTCCCAATTGGGGTCGTTGAAGTGGCGCATGAAGCCGTCCTCAACATCCTCCGGGACATCAGGGGCAGATTGTCGGTGACGAAGCTGATTGACATCAGTTAGGCTGGCAAATCCGGTTGTCTTGAAAGAATCCTCCATCTGATCAACTACGAGTGGCAAGAGGGAAGGATAAGGTGTCGACGTTGGTACGTCGTGCGCGGGGGGAAAGAAAAAGCAAAGAGAAAAGTAGGTGGGGCCCACGAGGCCCTCATGTGGCGATTATATAGGAACATATCGCTCTGGCTTGATTGGTCCCCTCCAGACAATTAGACAGACGCTGAAGGAAAGATTACGGATGCGGAGAGACAAAAGGCGCAAAGATGACATTGTCTAAGCGAGACGTCTCTTATTGTCTTTGGCCAAGACAAAACCAAACAATAACATAATCTAATCTTATCGTATTCCTACTCATATTCAACGTCTGAGAATATTGACTCGGAGGATCTACGGAATAACTTGGACTCGATCAGTCAGGCAAAGTTGACTGTCCTGTGCATCCATTTTCTTTGTTATGCGGATCGGGCTTTCCAACAGGAATTGCCCGCGGCCCGGATGCTCGCCTGGAATGGAAATGACACTCGGCCCTGACAGCAGACCTGAGAAGATTTCCCAGCCAATTCATATCTCTCCTCTCAATCTTGCTGCTCCTCTCCGCCTCCTTTCTGAGAATACTCGAGGCCGCGCCTAGACCTAACTTAGCTTTCCCGTACCTCTGTAACGGCAATGCCGGGTCATGAACCAATGGAGGACACCCATGTGATCAACAAATATTTAAAAAAATAATACGTGGTTCACCATTGTTCGTGCCTGGTTCGATCAGCAGAAAGGGTTTACAGATGCTATCTTGAACTTTGATTTTGGTCTATGAGCGAAGCACCTTCCTCACCGTCGTACTTGAGCGAATCATGTCACTGCCCACGTGAGTCAAAGACTACCGTTACTCCGAGATTTCAAGGGTGCTTGAATTACAACGTCCCCTTGAGAGGACGCTGCTCTCGGTTTGTACCCATCGTGGGTGAGATCAGGTGGCGTGCAAAGAGTGGGGTTCGCAGTGCTCGTGTGTGTACGGTATCCTTGGTTGTCTACAGAATGTCTACAGGTACTTTTATTTGCCATCAATATCGTGTCTGAGCGTAAATGCGGAGGAGGTAATTTCAGAATTGGACCGTGATACTGCCTCAGCGCGCCATGGTCCTCAGAGCGTACGGAGTACAGCAGCAGTGTTCTGATCTATATCTATGTGAACTTCCAAGGTTCTTTCTCCCGCGCCTCAGCATCGTCGGACTACAGCTGTGCCCACGATCTTGCAGACGTCTGGCGGGCAAAGAACACTGCCTCCCCCTCAGCGAAAACTATATTAGGTCGCAATTATATTGCCCTCTCAAGAATTGTGCAAACAATGAAACTACCATTCATCATGACTTCATTACGCCGTAACTGATACAGCCGCACACGTTTAAATCTTCCCTACAACGTTCTTCAAGTTCTCCTATATTTCCTGTCAACATATATATTTACAACGGCAAAGCAACAAGAAACGGAAGCAGGAAAGTGAACTAACTCGGATTGAACGATTTCATTGGAGTGTGAAACGTCGTCAGCAGCGCCGCCAACGAACTCAACGCGTTGTAACTCGAACTAAAGTAACCCCTACCTTGTAATGAACCATTTTGTGAATGATAGTTGTGGGTGTCTGTACCAAAGAGAGTGGTTTAAATATCGGGTCTGAGCATATCTGCGCCCGTTTTGGGGCTGTGGCCGAGCGCGGGTGCGGATACGGACGGGTCGATTGTATCCATATCCACTCATTCATGTCTTCCTCATTGGGTTCGACCGCCTTTGTCATCTTCGCTGTACTCTCAGTAGTGACACTCAAAGAGCTCAATGTTCAGGTAACTGAGCCGTATATGGTCCGTTCCCCTTTTGCCTCTTCCCGCATGGTCTCAGTGCGCCTCAGGACGAGCCGTTTCACGTCCCACAAGTCCTGGCATACTGCAACGGAGACTGGTCCTTCTGGGATCCAAAAATCACGACACCTCCCGGGCTGTGAGATTGTCGGTTTTGATTGCTTGGCCGCACTAACCTGTTGCGCTCAGCTATGTTCTGACCATTCTACTCAAAAACATCTTTGTCTTCAAATGTAGACTCCCAACTCTTCGGCTGACGCCTCTACTTACGCTTCTTCTCCTCCCATTGGCGACCACACGCATGCTACGTTACCATCAACGAATGCGCCCGCCGCCTTCTTTGCTCACTCCAACACTTGACGGTGTGGTACTCTCAACCTTTCCGATTGCATGGTTCTTTGGGTTTCTGTATTTCACGGACGTGCCTAGCCTGTTGTCGGTTGTTATCACGATCGTTGCAGCTTCGCAGGGGCGGCACTGGACCGCCAGTATGGTGCGTGATGTGCGTGCTATTCAGGAGAAAGCTGTCAAGCAGAGCCGGATTTGCAGTTAGGGATCATTGGCTGCACGTTTCGTCAGACAAATATTATCTGGTTATTATATGCATATGCGTCCAGCCAGCTGATGCACTTGCGTTTTCGGCGTGCACCACCGGGCGGCTCAACACCTGCAATGTTGCATGATCCTCCCGCGCTGGCCGCCGGGTTTCGTTCGTCGTTCTTTTCTAGAAACGGAGACCTCATATTGACTAATCCTTTTTAGTGGATCTTGTTCGATCAACGCTGAGTGTACCGGCGATACTACCCGACATCTTACCACCGTTCATTCCGTACGCCCTGACACTGGCTCTGTTCGGTGGATTCGTGATCTGGAATGGAGGGATCGTGCTTGGTATGTGCAGCCTGTGTTCAAGTCCTAACCTGATTAACGTCTTATTAGGTGACAAGTCGAACCACGTGCCTTCATTTCACCCACCGCAGCTGTATTATTTTATTGCATTTGCAACGATCATGGGCTGGCCAGCTCTGGCATGCGGAGATAATGGATGGAAAATGCTGGCGAATGACGTCCGGGATCGAATATTCGGCACTAGAAGGTGTGTCCTCATTGTATATGCATGGTCTGAGGGTCTGAGGGTCTGAGTTGTTCCTCATGATCAGACGCACCATGATGCATGTAGCGGTCTCGGTGGCCATGGGACTATCAATAAAGCTTTTCACGTGGGTGCAAGTGATCTTAGAAAGGCCACCCCTGACCTTGAGCTTGCATCCAGAATTCACCACCCTTTTTTACTTTCAGATAACCGACATTACACTTTCTATATCTGGAGACGGATATTCTTGCTGCACCCTATAATACCATACCTGCTAATCCCAGGTTACATTGTGTGTGCATGGATATGGTTTCTACGTGTTGGTGCGTAAAGATGTACTACATGATCGACGAGGTATTCAATGTTTCCCAGGGCGCGAACAAACGCTTCTACAGACCCTACTCCTGCCTTTATGCACACTTCCAGTTCTACTTCCGACTCCCCTGTTGGAGCTTCGCTACTTTTTGATACCCTATATATTGATGCGCGCACAGCTGGTGGATGTGACAACATGGGGTCTGTTGTTAGAGGGACTCTGGTATGGGGTAATTAATGCGGGTACGATGTACGTGTTCTTGTACAAGGAGCGGGAAGGCGTAGGGCGATTCATGTGGTGATTCTTCGGTTCTGTGATTTAGTGTGAAGTGTGACGTAACGAGCGCGACGCGACGCGGTGGCCAAAATATGACCAAACAAGGATGAATCTCAACTTGAAGTTCCTTTCTTTCCTCCCCCCACATTTAATCGTCATGACCCATCACGAACCCCCTGCTAGGAAGCCCGCCACTCGCTATTCTCTCAATGCTTTTGGTAGAGCCCTCGCAGACGTCATGAACAAAGACACCAGGGATCCCCCTCGCGAACGCGCCACGAAGAAGCCAAGGGATAGCACTCGTAGCAGTAGAACGAGCGTTGCGTCCGTTCATACGAATAGCAATGATGACCGGCGTAGTTCTATCGGCGAGCGACCCCCGGCTAAGGAGGACGCTTTCTCTCCTGGAGAAACCATCACTCGCACTTCTCGTAGACGCTCCACCCTCAAGGATGCAGTCCCTCCTGCTTTTTTGGCTTCCCCAGTGAAAGCGAGCACCCCGCTCAGTCCCGCTGCCCCTACGAGGCGCTCCACGTTACGACCACGGCCCCTTGGTAATACGTCTGCTCTTCCCAAATATCGTCCAAGGTCTACCCTAGTCGAGTCCCACAAGGCCCCTCCTTCTCCCCCTCACCTAGGCACACGCAAGCGGGCAAGTAGCTCGGATGAGGAGAAGGGCGAAGCGGGGAGTGCTTCTATGAAACTCAAGCCCGGGACCTCTGTGTCACGGGAGAAGGCTGCCCGACCCATAAGCCCTCTTCCCCAGAGGGCGCTCCCGATTAATGTTTCTGCCGATCGATCGCCATCCTCGCCTACCAAACCATCCCCACACACTCGGTCACCACCGGCACGGAACACTGCTACTCCGCCAAATCAGTTAGGCCGAAAATCGAAACCTAACACGCCTAGCCGCTCTGCCATCCCTAGACCGCCATCCTCTTCTTCTTCCTCAAGTTCCTTGCCTACACCTCAGACACCAACTCGGCAGGTCATTGGAAGTAATAAATCACCGGTCAAAGGTGGAACACCATCACGCAGCCCAGCTCGCAAGCAGCCAGCACCTCTTCTGGGGAGACCCAATCGACAAGATGACATCCCCAAGATTGTGAAGGTTGACCAGTTCAATCGATCACATTCAGCGTCAAGCTCCAGTTCTGCCTTTACAGAAGGGGACAGTGCTGATGATATCGAGTTCATGCTCGGCTCAGTTGTCTCGCCCACTGCACCGACACCGGCGTTACCTCGTCTCCATGACCGACTTCGGCATGGTGGAGTACCACAAACTCCTTCGCGCGCGTTGAACATCCCTACCCGTGCGGATCTCTCCTACCTCTCACCGATGCCTCCACCTACCGGTGCACCCCCTTCCCTCAGGCAAATGCGTGCTGGTCATGACAGAGGGTCGTTACTCTCCTGGGATCAGTTGGTTGCGGTTGGGGACAAGACTTTGGGCGAAGGGGAGGCCGAGAATATGATCGCGGATATTCCTGCACCGTTCTCTCCCGCGGCAAGCACAGTGGATCTTCAGTTGAACATACCGGAGAGCCCTTCCCTCAGTGCTCTCCCTTCGCCTGCAGGCTATGGCTGCATATCCCAGGTCCTTCTTCCCGACGTGACGCCGTCACCTGCCTCGACCAAAAACATGCAATCGCAGTTCATTCTGGAGAATAGTCGGCCCGCTGCAGCGGATGCATCACTCGTAGTGATGTTGCGTTTGCAATTGGCATCTATGGAGAACATTGCCAAAGAGCGTCTCACCCAGATTACCACTCTCGAGGTGCAGCTGGGTGCAGCAAAGGAAGCCCGCTTGCGTGAGGCTGCTGATCTCGCAGCCCAGGTGTCTGCACTTGAGGAACAAATGCACGTCAGTTTCGAGAGCCGTGAGCGTGCTGCCGAAGAGCGCCTCACGCTAGAGGAACAGTTACGTGGAGCAGCTGCGGCCGAGGAATTGGCTGTGCAGGAAGCGGTGAAGAAGGCCACGGAGGATGCCGCGCGGCTCAGGGTCACTGCGGAGGAGGCCATGCGTCGTAAATGCGAGGTCGCTGGTGCGGCACGTAGTGCTGCGACGTCATGGGTCTCTGTTCACGACCGGGCAGAGAGCGAACTGGAGCTTGTGAAGTCTCAGCGCGATACTTTGAGCCTCTTGTTAGCGACTCTTGATCAGAATCGACAAGTATGCCATTTTATGAACGCATGAGTACGCAGGTCCATTTCATTTATTTCTTCCAAGCAGGCGCTGACTCGCGACTAGTGTCATGATATTTACGACGACGTTCTTGAGCCATTTAACGATTCCAAACGACCCCGAATACGGTTTATGCCATGTTCTTCATTGTTTTACCTGATCCTACTCGAGATTGTAATATATTGAGTATCTATGTATGAAAGTCGTATGCAACCACAGTGATATCTAACTAAGATTGGTTACAAGGACCGAGAGCAGGAATATACAGTGTTTTACTACTGGACTGATCTCATGCAAAACAAATCAGATTCTAGCTACCCGTGTGCACCTATTAACCTATGTATTAGTTTTAATGAGATTTGTCATTGTTACATATCCTATGGTCAAAAAGTGCGATAGGTGTTATTACGCTCCTCCAGCAAGTCACCACGAGTAACGAATTTATCAGAGTCCGATGGAAAACTCCGGTGATGAATGGGCACGAGAAGGCCCATTCGCAAAACGTCCATATAAGCCACCGTCCACGTATAATTTTGGTGATGGTGCATAGCAAGAACATCGGTCGGAGGTCTGATCCATTTTTCACTCAGAGGCCCATCTCATCGTCCTTGGTTTTCAATGCTCTTTCAACTCGCACTACCTCTTATAAAATACATATTAAATGCATCCTCAATGCTAAGCAATTGAATACACTCAAAGACATCCCAGAATGTTGCGTAATAATGTAGAAAAAGGTGAACGTCCCGAGGACAGGGAAAACGCTGCAATTTACGGTTCAACGACTTCATACTCCAGAGTGGCTTCAATGCAGGAGTCTAAGAAGCAGGCGTGATTGTCATCGGGCGTGGATTTCGACATGCGTCGAAGAACAGCCTTGCGGATCTTCTCAATGCTGATCACGTGTCAATCCGTTAGCAAGGACCACAAAAATATCGAAACAAATAGGCGTACTCGACGTCAGGACCGTAGGCCTTCTTGATCTGGCAGTCGACGTTTCCGATGGACATAGGCCACGCCCAGAGTGTATCAGCATCCAAGATGAACGATACAATTAGTTTCGCTTTGACGCTCGGTAATAAAACTGTGGTTGTTGTGACGAGCCCCTGAAGATCGCCATTGCCCCGTGGCGGTTGAGGATCGATAGACACGGGATATTTGATGGATAGAAACCTAAATTGTTTGCGGAGTCGTGCACATCCTGACCAAAAGTCGCCCAAACCCTGAACAATCTAGGATGGGGACGACGAATCAGCGAGCGGCCCCTTTTGGCCATGTCTGGACCTCTCGATATTTAAAATCCGTTACTTACCTGTTTGATGCTGCCTAGATTGGAGGAAGACGAGGCAGCCCGCTGCTCGGCCATTTTGATAGTCAAGTCAGTGAAACGAGGGAACTGATCCTTCCTTTTGAAAAGCATCTCTTTCGTCTTTGTTATTTGGATCTGTTTCTTCAACGGCTTGAACTTGGAACACGGAATGTGGACGTGGAAACGGGATGCGTAGACAAATTCGAAGAGATCGGCATGGACCCTGGAAGTATGCCAGAGATGAAGTTGTTCTAATGAGGTGAGTTCATCTGCGCATGATGCTAAGTGAGGAAGTCGCACAAAGGACCTTTGACCGGAGGGAGAGTTACCTTTCAATCGGAAAGCTTCAGCTTGCGTGCTATTCCTCTGGATATGTAACGTCCGTTGAGAAGCCTCAATAGATGATGTCGTTTCTGCCTTTTCTGTTTCGAGGTCCCGGAGCTTCTCCTCCAAGCGTTCGAGTTTCGTATTTGCCTCAGCAACTTCGGCACGAAACTCATCCAGCGCCGTCCTACTTACCCGCGTTAGCCATCGTTCCCGCTTCTAGTAGTAAATGTACGTTAATACCCTTGTTCTGCGAGAGTAGCCTTTAGCTCGCCCAGGTACCCCTGATCGCAGTTTTCAATCTCGGCGGTGATGCACTGCTCCTGCTCCAACTCTCTGATAACATGCGCATGCTCTTCACGTAACAAAGGCAAGAAGTTCTCGGCTTGCTGGATGATAGTCACTAAGGTACCGGCATCCTTGACGACAGTCAGATGGAGCGGATAAGCGCATCATGGGACTTAGTCTTTACCTGTTCAAGTTCCCTAAAGCCCTGGTCGGAAATAGCGTAGAGTTGTTCCACCCATTGCAACCTCCAGTCATACCACTGTGATCTCGCTGTGGCATGGTTATTTGCCTTGATAAGCTTAAGTTGTTGCTAAGGCAAGGACATCAGTTCTTCTGGACATGGTCTGGGGATGACGGGAGAGATACCAGCAACTCTGCTTGAGTCTGTTCATCCGCTATCGAGTACTCCCGGAACAGCATGGGAGTAACTTTGGCGGCTTCCTCTTCTGCTTGGCGATAAATTTCCTTGCTGTGCTCGATCCATCTCTGTAAGTCAGCCGCAACATGAGAATATAGCTCAAGTTGTGGCGCATCAACGGCCATCGCAATGGCGTAATCAGCTAATGTCGCCTCTTTTGTTTGAAGAGATGCCCGTCGTTGCGCAGACTGAAGTTGAAATGGAAGGATAGTTGAGCGGCGTGGTGCAGAAAGTTCATCCAGGAAGCGGATACCCGTCATGTTGAAAAATTGTTCAATAGATATAGGAGGCTAACACAAGGTAAGCACAAATGTCACTTGATAGATTAATACGAAAAGTGCTCTTACGCCCTCGTCTTCTTCAGTAACGTCAGGTGGTTGGATGTTGTTCCTCCATTGCTCCGCTGCTTCAACGCCGGCAAAAGTAACGGTTGGCTGCGAGGCCGGGGCCTCTGACTCGGAGGGCGGAACTGAGTTGGTCTCTGTGAAGAGCGGTGGTGGTGTGGGCGGATATGGCTCGCTTGGATCCGACAAGTTGGCTCCTTCCAATGGGCCCTCCACTGTAAGCCGAGGATACGGTAGCAATGGTTCGGCATTCTCTCGTCCGACATTCATCGCATTTTGATCTATCTCGGAAATGCCAACTTCGCTTGCTCGCGCCTGGGCGGCCTTCTTCTGGGGCGATGTTGGCTGAGGAATATTCAGGACGCCAGAAGGTCCGAGGCTCTTGCGCTGAGCAAAGTATCCAGAAGGCCGACGTAAACCGGCGGCACTAGATCGCCGCGCAGCCGAAGATGTTGCCAGTGGCTCCGTGGGCGCAGTAGCATTTGTTGGTTTTGAAGGCGACAGCTGAGGCGTCTGCCTTTTTTGTAGACTATTTCCACCCCCATAGAGGAAAGGATCATCATCCTCAATACTAGGGGTTGCCGCCAGTTTCTTCGGTTGTGGACGCGCCACCGGCAACGCAAAGGCAGCGGTGCCTGCCTTTCGAGGGGATGCGGGAGATTTGGCTTTAGAAGGAGAGGGAGATGCGCGCCTTGGCGCCGAAAATACATGATCAGGCTTGACAAAGACGGGGGGCACAGGGGGAGGAGTGCCATGAGACAAGTCGATCGCATCGGCGGGGGGTGTCGTTAAAGTCGGCTTAAATGGCATGGGTTGAGAGTCATGTTGCTCTGAATGAGCAGGCAGGTTCTCAAGAGAGAGCTTGGGCGGGAGGGCTCTGTTGACGGAGTAACCCTGGAAATTCGTCAAGTCCATTACGGAGCTCGAATCTGTCCCAAGGCTCTCACGCCAGACATTAGTCAAGTTAACTGTTTGATTGTCCCCACCGCCAATTGAGCTTCCTTCTGAGTCCGTGAAGCTGTCGTCGTGTGCAGTATCCGCAAGTCCAAGAGACTCACGCATGCGCCTGAGCCTGGTTTCAGCCTCTGTGAGCTCCATGTCTTCTTCAGCTAAGCCAACAGTACTTTCTTGAGCTGGTGGTTCATCCTCATCCATATCAGAGGATGGAGGTACATAGGGGGTATCTCCTGCGTGCGTCATGGCCCGAAGGGCGAGCCATTCAGCGCTCGGAGGTTCTGGCTCACGCAAAGATTTGTTGAGGGGAACTTCAAACTCGGTGGGTTCGGGTTCCTCTCTGGATAAGTCACCGGTAGAGTCATGCGGTATGTCGTCAGAACGTGAATAATCGTCGAGGCTCAGGTCTTCTCCAGGCTGAGGAAGAGATGAGAGCCCAAGAGAGGATTTTCTTGGTTTGATTGCGGCAACGTTTGTCGTAATGTCCATATCCGCCTCCTCATCCCAGACTCCAGAAACGTTATCCGGTTCTTCGTCTCGTAGAAAAGATCCTTGTGCTAAGAAACCAGCCGGAAGAGGGGAAGATCCTGGCTCCGAATCCATATCCATAGACGCCTCTCCATTCTCACTGAAGACTGCGGAACGCCTCAAAGAACTCCGGCGGCGAGCCATAGAGGATGCACCAGGGTAATCGTTCTCATCATTGACAATGGTCCCGGACTGGGTTCCAGATTGGGTTGATTGACCCGGCTGGTTTGTAGCAGCGGAAGGGGACGTATCACCGCGATTCGGATCCTTCTCGAATACGCGTACTTGAGCATGAGAGGCAAAGCTCACGCGCCGTCCCAAACTCTTACGGGTCGCGTTGTCACTGATTGAAACGCGAGTAAGGTCCATAGTTTGGGTGATGTCATCTGCATCTTCAGGAGCTAAAGAAGATCGAGACTTGAGTATACTCTTCCGAGGGCCCTGGAAAGTGCTAAATGAGATATGCCTGCAGGAAAAGGCATGAAGGACAAACAAGTGATCTGCGGGCCCTGGATGCTGGGCTGAGCTGCTTGAGGACGGAGTCTCCGGGTGTGATACTGTGCGGACGGCGTTTGTGAGCAGGTCTTGACTTGTTTACTTGATGGGATACTGCGATGGACTTGCGGCGAGTCGGTGAGGGAGACATTGTCTGGTCGTATAGTGTGAAGTGAATACGCGTCCGATACCGATAAACCACGACGCGCACGTGAGCCTGTCGCGATCACATGACACAACACGTTTTATTACCTCAATTATAATTGATAATTGAACCCGTACCTTTCACAAGCAATGACATCCAAAGCAAAGCCAAAAGCTATGACAACCCGGGCATCTACCCGCACAACGAGATCAGCGGCACAGGTTGAAGCTTCCCTTCCTGCCCCCACTCGTAGTGCACTAGCAGCGACGGCAAAGTCATCTCGTGCCATGTCTGCTCAACCAGTAGGAAAGTCACTGATCAGAACTCCAAGTCCGTTGACCATCCTTCGCAGAATAAGAGAGCCCCTACGCCCGCCAAAGGAGGTATTTCGAGAGTGGCCACCGACATTACGGTTGATGCAGACAGAGAGCCAATCACAGTATGCCCTATTCAAGAGGCTGTGTACGGATCGATCTAGCTGATGTCTTCATGTCCTCAGGCATTCTTGAGGATAAGACCAGATATAGGTGGGGATGGGCCAAAGAGGGTACCTTACCTGGAGAGCCTTTCAGACACTGCCGTTCGCATGTTGGATCCTTCGCGCGACGACCAGCGTGGCTACTCAGGCATCCCCCGCTTCCATCTCTCCGCCGCGCCTACATCGTCAGTTTATACCTTTACCCATGTCTTTCCGCCTACCACACAACAACCAGAATTTTTCGCTAAAACCACGCTGCCACTGGTGAGAAGCCTTCTTGATGGCGAGGATGGCCTGCTATTTGCGTACGGCGTGACCAACTCCGGTAAAACCTACACCATGCAAGGAGGCGCCCAGAAATCATCTGCCGGCATCTTGCCTCGAGCAATTGACGTGCTCTTCAACAGCATCAAAGGCTTGCACGGCAGTCCCAAGGTGAGCTCCACATTCGACACATCACATCATCGTCATCGTTTTCCATCCACAGTATAGACCCGCACGATTGAATGGAATCGAATTGAGCGATTCATCGCCAATTTTTTCCCGCGCACCTTCGTTAGACAATTTCACATTGCCGACCCGACAGCCTATCCTGGGTGATGTTCTCGCAGAACATTTTGGGACTTCTACCTCCTCTGAAGTGGATCACGATTCTACGACGCTCAAAGTCGACCGCAACTATGAGTACTCGATATGGTTGTCCTATGCCGAAGTGTACAACGAGAAGATTTATGATCTTCTCACCAATGTAGAGGATACAGGGGCTGGTTCTTCACGCTCTCAACCCATCCTTCTAACCCGCAAGGCGTTATCCTTGAAACCCACCCCGGTATCCGACAATCTCGATGCTGACGGGCCCATGGGTAAATACATCTCAGGGCTGACACATGTCCACGTAGATAGCGCAAAGGAGGCAAAGAAGCTGATCAAGTTGGGTCAGCTCCATCGACGAGTGTTTGGTACTCTGGCGAATAGCCAAAGTAGCCGTAGCCATGGGATCGTGACCATCAAACTCCTCAGGAAACATCGCGGCGAAAAAGACGTGAGCCATACATCTCAGTCCCCCAACTTACGCCGATGCCTGTACAGGAACCTTCCTCATACATGACCTCACGTCTTACCCTGATCGACTTGGCTGGCTCAGAAAGAAGCAAGAATACCCAGACCAGCGGCGAACGACTCAAGGAGGCGGGTAATATCAACAAGTCCTTGATGGTCCTTGGTCAATGTATTGAAGTTATGCGTGCCAACCAGAAGCGGGTTGCGCAGAGTCTCGGAGCATCTGAGAGTCAACGTTCTGATACAAGAGATGTCAAAAAGTCACTGGCCGTCGTCCCCTTCCGACACAGTAAGCTGACCGAGATCCTAATGGACTATTTCACGGGTGAAGGACGTGTGGTAAGCACGTTACGGGTTGCTTCCCTACAGTCCATGAGGCTGACCTCGCGCAGACAGTGATAATTAATATCAACCCTTATGATACTGGTTTTGACGAGAATTCGAATGTCATGAAGTTTGCTGCCCTAGCAAGAGAGGTGTCAATCGCTCCTCCAACCCAACGTGTACCACAGACAGGACGTGCGAAGGCACCAGGAAATATGGGAAACCCCCGGTCAACGGGATCTCATCACCGAAAGGTGCTATTGTCCACTAACGGACGAGGTGATCGCCAGTCTAGCGACACTCAACTTGACGTAGTTGAAGGTTAGAACACAAATTTATACGTTTAGATCACAATGGCTTGACTTGAAATGCACTCCTAGAGGACGAAGATATGGAAGATGAATTAGACGAGGAGCCTTTGAACGGGCTGGTGGAGGCATTGTTTGATGAAATTGAGCGTCTTCGATTGCAGGTCCGTTTCCATGGATTGACCAGAGTTCCTCATGTCGTTAACTGCGTCCCAGCTCTTCGACTCCGAAATGCGTAGCGCTACGATTGAGGCGGAAACACGCGAGGAAGTGGTGCGTGAAATGGAGGAGCGGATTAGCGAGATGGAGAAACGATTCGCTAGGCGGTTGATGAGCGAGGTGCGTTTATCCGGATGAGATAGGCAACAAGGCTGACTCGTTGCTTGTAACTTTTCAGGTGGAGTTGAACGAGACGAGGATGGACGCCAAGATCGACATGCTTCACCGCTCCGGCGTGATAGGTAATATGCCCAGCAAAGTGGGACACCCAGCGCACAAGTCTGGTGAGAATGATGCCAGAGTTTGGGGGTCAGAAGAGGTGAGCAGAATAGTCCTACTTCATAAATATCTGCCTCTCAAGCGCCCGTCCTGTGTAGCTATCAGAAGAGAATGGCTCATCGGAAGATGATCATGTCGATAACCTAGCCGCTCTCCGCTCCCAGGCAACATCGCCTCTTGCTGGTCGAGGCAAAACCCTGGCAAAGGGCATATGTGTGAAGGTTCCTGCGGGGCCCGGCCACTCAGTCCCCCACACCAATCATCAAACACTGGACGCCCAGGAAGGAGAGGAGGAACTCGATGAGACGGAAGATGAAGGGAGTGACTTCGCGAAAACAGAATCCGAGGACCCAGACGAATGGTGCCCGGCATCAAGCCGCCCGTGGTCCACGACGGCAATCCCACAAAATGGACCCGTGCCCCAGCTCCAGCAGGCACCATCTCCTGTATTTGAAAAAGACGTCAAGGCAGGACGCTCCCAAGCTCGGCGAAGTAACAAGACGACAGTGTCTGAGCTAGCCGACGATCTTGGTGGGCTCAATTTGGCTAGTGAAAAGGCCGGCCAAAAAGCGGCACGGCCCACTAGAACTCGACAATCGAAGAGAGTGTCGGCGACAGAGGAAGACGAGGATGAAGATGAGGACTCGATCATTGTTGTCCAAAATGCTAAAGGTGGTGAGGGGCAGAAGAAAAAGAAACGGTGAGATTGGTGACAATGGCATCATGGCCGCTCACTAAAACTTATTGCTCCTAGACAACTTGGAAACAGGCGGGTTTATACGGACGAAAGTATCGAGCAGGCTACAGACCAGCTTGCAAAGACCGAGGGCGGAAGGAATATCCGGCGAATGGCACGCGGAAGCGGATGAATTATAATTATAATACTGTAGATCGCCGACCGTTGCCAGTGGCTTCCTGCGCATGTACTATTATTGATTCCAGCATTGATTCCAGCATTGTATTGTTGACATTCGACATAAGCATAAAAAGTATTTTCCAAATCTTAGTCACCCCGCAGCGCGAGAAAACGCAATCGAACTTGTTGATGATTCCAACACCCGATCTATCACATTTGACCAAGAATGACTACGAGCGGGTCTACGAACCAGCAGGTGAGGGACACTGTATCCAGTGGTTAGTTTGGTTGAGTCGAGCACTTTGAAGAACAGAAGACACGTTCATTCTCTTGGACGCACTCGATGCAGACGCCGATGCCATCCGCGCTCTCGCTCCTCGGCTCTGTCTAGAAATAGGGCGAGTCCCATCTCCAAATCGTGTTTTAACCCCATCCTCGTCAAGACGCTGACTTGTTTCCCTCCCTCTTGCATTGTCAATTAAGTTCGGGCACGGGTGTCGTCTCGACTTTGCTCGCGCAGATCATCGGAGCCTCCAATTCCTGTTCGTGCTCGTCTCTCCCTTTCCACGCAGAGAAATACCCATTCAGATATCTGTCTTTTCTTTCAGTCTTCTTTTGTACCGATATCAATTCACACGCAGCGACGTGTACCGCGCGTACCGGGTCCCAAAACGAGGTACCTAACTCTCTTTCTTACTTTTTGCGGTGTCACGGATGATATTATATTGGGCATTATAGGTCCCACTCGAACCGCTCGTCGCGTCACTCGCATGTCCATTGACAAGTCGCCTCGAACACGCGGTCGATATCCTCTTATTTAATCCACCATACGTGCCGACATACGATGAGGAAATGGATGCTGCACAGCACGACACTGATATCTCCGGGTCTTGGGCTGGCGGCGCAGACGGCATGCGGGTGACGCATGCGCTCCTGCGACAAGTTGATGTTGGTGTCTGCGTCTCATAATCACCCCACCCTCTCAGGTCAGGCATCTAGGGACTACTTTCGCTCCGAGGAAGATTTTACCTGGTCGCGGTGAAGCAAAATAACGTTCCCAGAGTCCGGGAATTTATGCTGGACACTTTCTCACTGCAGAGCGAGGTAATGAACTGTTTGTCCACTCCGCTAACGGTCTGTTCCCCTGATCAAAGGTCCTAGATTGTCTTGCAACGCCGAGCTGGTCGAGAATACCTCTTTGTCCTCCGATTTGTACGATCATCGCATCCTGCACATACCGCATGAACAGGCAACTGTTATCGTGAATAAAAATTATGCAGACTCGGGGAGCATACACATGGCTAGAATGGAAGACTTATGAACCACGAGCTTACAGAACGAGGGGAACAGTAGTCAAACATCACATCTCGTATTGAGACAGATTGAAGACCATCGACTAAGTAGGTGCGCTTGGAATTAACTACGCGACCCAGGAAGGGAGATCTACTCCTCTTTATCAGGCCGCCGACCTCTTAAACTGAATTTTGAGGGTGACGTGAGGGTGCCGTTATGATCAGGAGAAGAGACGCTTGATTTACGACCGAGAGCAGTAGGGTCAGCACTAAAACTGAGTCGTAGTGTGATGATGCCGTGGCCATTCTTGATCTCCGCGGAGACACTCGCAGCAGGGTTCGACACCGGTTGTATGTGTTGCCAGATCTAGGAAGGGTATGTCAGCGCTTGGCCGGAGATATGCATATACATATATGCATATTCGTTACTGACATCAACATCTACGTCCCCCAGCGCCTTATCCTTCCCAAGGGTCTTGTGATCAAAGATTGAGACGTAGAGTTTGGGGGTTGAGGGTCCAACAGGGAAATCAAAGGTTTCATTCCTAAAGGCGAATAAGCGCGGCTCAAGTGTTCGTGAGCAGACGTACCATTCAGGGACAAGAGTTTTCCCAGCATGCTTCGTTTTAAACTCCTTTTCGCCAATGCGTACGACAGCATACGGCTTGACATCTTGGCCGCCTATTAAATCCTTTGCGTCCAGAACTGACACCCTCAGAATACCGGGATCCGAGGGAGTGCTATGTCCATTCGTGCCAGAGACAACAGGAACTACGTGCTCCCCGTCCGTGACAGGCTGCGACACTTGGGTAGCCGAAATGTCAGAAACGGCTTTCGACTCGGGGACTGTGCTCAAACCGGGGACCGAACCGGAGATATTGTGTCCGTCCTCACTTTGATTTCCGCGCTTGAAGACACTGGCAACGCCCTGTAGAACGCCTCTTCCTGCACTTATAGGTGCAGTACCGATGGCTGTCATGGTACGCCCAGCCGCGGAGAATGTTGACGTGCTCTTGCGGGCCCTCATAATGATTTCAGGTTGGAAAACTAATCTGATTGTAATCTGGCCTTTGGCCCCACGCTTTTCCGAAGAGAGTGTCAAAGTACGCTCGGTAGCAGTGAGAGGCTCGATGTCTTCCAAATTGATCTTTGCAGTTCCAAGCGATTTTGCTTGTTCTAGTTGATTCCAGTCGAATATCTCTATCTGGAAATCTGCACGGACACGCGATATCTGGATGGTGTTAATATGCACGTTGCTATTCGTTATATGTGAATACTTACCACAGAAACCGCGAAATCTTCATGCCATTCAGGATTAACCGTCTTTTTCTTGACTGTAGATTTGAAGACGCGCTCTCCATTTAGAGTGAAAACGGCATAAGGGTCAGATTTGCCTCCTCGGTCGACGCCTTGCATATCGTGACCGGTCAGCAAGGTTACACGAAGAGAACCTTGGTCTATAGAAAGAACAGGTGTGAAAACAATAAGTCACGGAATGAAGAGTGACATACTATTTACGGTTTCTCGTGGTTCCAATACCACAGGTACTGGGACGTAGCGGGTTTCAATTTCAACTACTCCCACCACGTTGTCGTCTTGATTGACTAGTTCAAATTTGCTAGAAGAACCCTACGAGTTGGTGTGCGGCATTTAGACGCAGCTCATTGAAAAGCACCATAGTAAGGGACGCACCAGAGTCCGAGACAGAAACGCTTTCGCATCATCCTTATACTCGCCGAGGATAACATCCTTATCTCCTTCATCCGCCTCGTTTAGCCGGAGCCACACCCGCCCAAAATCAAGCTCCTTCAGAAAGCCTTCACCAACGTGTTGCCACGCTGCACGATGACCCTGGGCACGGGTGGTGCTGAAGGCAGGCCAGTAACCGTCATCAAGGAGGACCTCCAAGCGGCCCCTCTTGGAAAGCTCGCCAGACTTGACATGGAAGATGATGATCCCGGACTCTGTGAGCGAGATTTATAAAGAGTCTCAGTGTGCAGCTACCACCTACGATGAGTAAGGAGCTCGTCCTTTGACATGCGTATTCCTTCGTTCTTCTGCTTCGCTCCGTCCCTTCCATTTACTTGAGTCGGCGGAGATCCCTCACGGGTACTCGCTGACTTGCTATCTTCGGTTGATGCTGAAGCGCGCGTCGCATTTGTAGGTTGTGAGTTCTTGGAGCCATCTTTATGCATGCCTATTGGCTCAGTGGTAGTTATTACCCTGACATCTCTCTCGCTCGACAACGAAGAGCGGCCCTCGACGTCACCACCGTCTTCGACGCCATCTACTGCCGCCTGAAGTTCATTTGAGCCAGTGTCGAATTTCAAGCCTTCGAGCGCGAAGGCAGGCAGGAACTCCACTAAGTAATGAAGCTCTCCCTTGTACTGATTTCCTCGGTCGAGGCTGATTGGCTCGGATTTGTCCATCTTGCCCGTAGACTCAAAGGAAAACCGGGAATCATCCGCACCCTTCATCATCTCTCGAGCAAGCTCGCTGACTTTGAGTTCAACAGTGCCCAGAGACCGATCTTTGGTGAGATTTTGATAGTCCATCACTTCGAGAAGGAGAGTCTCTTTGTACGAATGTACTGGTGTATAGATGATCTGGTCCCAGACAGGATTAAGGTCTACCAAGAGGTAAGCAAACAGCGCCGGAGGGCCACCTGACAGTCAACGTACTGTTGTTAACTACCTCTGTACGAGCTTGAGTGATATTGTTGACCAGCACGCGGACATACGGATCACTCTGGGTTAAGCGTCGTACGGGTTTTATGAGCAAGAGAAGCACCAGCTACATGACATATTTCAGCGCACCTTGCCACCAAGCGCTGCCTCGACGTTCTTCACGTCTGTAGCATTTTTCAACCACATTCGCACCGCTCCTATGGGAGGTGTGTATTGTCGTGCACCATAGAGGCTGCCAGCCATGTTTAATGGCTTCCATTCTGTTGTCAAACGCACGCGACCAGACCTGCACCCGCTGAGTTGCCACCAGTCACGGTCCGCCTCTTTGCGTGCATTCAATAGATCCTGGAGGCGCACAGACAAGTAACCCAAGGTGGGGTCCTTTTGGAACTCACGGTCGTCGAGCACCTTCACCGTGATGATAGAAGACGAGCGATCTAAGCAAAGAAATTCTGTCGCAGATTCCCAAACCGGTTGGGCAGTGCGCTTTCGCCGAGAAGTAGTGCTGAGTGGGGTTCGCGAATTGCCAAGGAAAAGATTGGCGTAGGGGTTAAAGTCACTTGCCCGCATCCCATCCATTTCAAGGTCCTTGGCCTGGTGAATTGTGAATCTCACGACACCTACACCTACGATCGTGATTACGGATGTATCGAAGGTCGGCAAATCAATGGAAGCAGAACGTACTGGACTCAGGCAGCTCTTCTACCCCCGATTCATTGACTTGAGGCTTGAGTACAGGGAAGTAGGACACGTCAAACCGTAATTCTCCCCTCTGCTTGCCGTCCTTCAATATAGGGTGCGACAAGTCATCCTGGGTGGCATCCTCGTTAAGCTTGGCGAGTTCGAATACAGTGGCACCGATCTCCGTGTCCTTTCGGAACTCGTTATAATCCATAATCGTAAGGATAAGGTTGTCTATGAGATTGTTAACAAGTAAAAACTTGGACTCGTTCCACGTCGGGTTGTATCTGAGGAAAGTACCCATGAAGAACTATATGTGCGAATGGCAGAAATGCTCACGTGCTCTCCTTGTACTTCGTTTTTGCCAACTGAGTGTGGCTGTTGATACTGAAAGTGACATATGGATCGGGAGTTCCGCCACCAATCTTGTTTGCACCGATGCTGCGCGCGCCGTGGACTGTGACTTTGATGACACCAATCGCCGCATCTATCGGGGCCCCGGAGAGAAGCTGCTCGAGATTGAGAGTAAACACGTTGGGATCATACATCATGGGACCGAGAATTGAGTGAATCGTTTCACGAATGAATGAAGACAAGCCGGGAATCTGCGTCACGTGCAATTTTAAATGTCAGGGCGAAAGACGCACAGCGGCTCGCGTACATTCATCATATCAAAGCCGAAGGTCTCGCCTCCAATAGGCTTGAGAACGTAATCGATGAGTGGCTTTTCAAGGAAGGAAGCATCCACTGTTCGTATATGGGGGAAATTGGGCATCAGTTTAAGGCGTATACGTAGAAGTCCAGAAAAGGTCATGTCTTCCACTAGAATTGGGAACGTGGCGGAGGCAGGTCCCTTGCCGACTCGGATACTGAGGACAACTTTCGGATTAGACTTGGAGGCTAGCTGGCGCACGGTCATGTCAGAGACATCGTTAGGAGTGAAAGAAATAGCCCAGTCCATGAGGACTTCGTCAGACTCTGTCTTGGGAAATGTGCGAACTTTATCCACTCGGGGGGCTTTGTTCCCGAGGGTGAATTGAGAAAGGCTAAGGGATTCAAGGTACGGCGGACGATTCGTGCTCAGGACCTGATCAACGGAGGCTACGATCGTTGTGGAGAGGACAGGCTCGTAGATGAGCCAAAAGCGATCCAAGAACTGGTTCATCCACTCTGCAGATTCATGCTCTGATCCCAATGTCGTCTTGATGAGCTCGCGTTGAATGTCATCGCGTGCACGGTGCCGTACACGAGCCATGGAGGTCATGTAGTATGTACAACACGTGGCCAAGAGAATGAAGAGCCAGCCAAAGCCAAGGTTGAAGCGGGTCATAAAGTGTGTCGCAAATACAGCCTTGTTTTGTTGTCAGGGAATGGAGAAGGATGAGAGCATAAGCACGCTGCGGTGGGATAGAAGAGGATGACATACGAAAACGATTATTGCGGCATTGTAGTACCATTGCCCATAATACTGTTCGGAGATCCAGGTATTCATAAGTCGAAGCTGCCTCTGATCATCGTCCTCCAGAGGCTTGTCTAGGTCTATGAAGGCACGCCAACCGACTTTGTACCAGTCGGGAATGGCGGGTGCCTTGGAGGCAGGTAGTTGACCCGGAGTGGGAAGCGCATCTTTAGGCTCTTCCTTGTCTACATCGTCGATTATGATAGTAGGGATGGGGCCATCAACGCCAGTATCAACAGGAAGCTCTGAAAAGAGAACCAACTCGGCATGACGCAGAAAGCACATGAACGGAGGACTGACCCTGACCGCCCTCACTGGGTTTGGGCGGAAGAGTACTGGATAATGGGTTTCTTGCGTTGCCAGCGGCAGCAGACTTTTCCGCGGGGGGAGCATCTGGGTCAAAGGTGTGAACGGGTACATTTCCTCTTGAGGCATCATTTTGGAGGATGTCATTGGCTTGGCCGTGAGCAGAGATAGCATTTGTGGAGGATAGACCGTTTGGAGGCAAGGAGGAAGCCATGGAGAGGGGTGGGAGGGGAGAGGGGTGGGGGCAGAAAGGGTGTGACGTTCAAACCTTGATAGGCGGGCGGGTGCAGTACTAGTGGTGCGGCGTGGGTTCCATGGCTGCGAATAGCCCCCTCGCGGCCCATGCGCATACACCCGCGTTGACATCATGCCATCACCCCATAAAGTAAGTACAACGCGCAACGTAGTCGTGCTAAATCGGGCTTCCGTGTTTCGTCCATTTGCCGACCCGATGAAGCTGGGCAATAAATAAGGGGTGAATGAATACATATGACCGCGTTCGATGGCCATATATCATCTCTCACCACTCGGAAGCTTGGAGGGCGAACGGGAGGTACCCCGCCCATAACCGTAAGGTTGCAAAATAGGGCCAAATAAACCGTCTTGTCTGTATTCACTGTCCATGAGCAATCCCTCGTCTCTGCGCGACCTCTACGGCGCACACTCACCAACATGGTCCTTTACCCCACCTTCCACCGGTCCATCTTCCCGCCCACCACCGCCCCCGCGGACATCAGGCATTCCCTCGTATACCTTTTCATCGCGCCCAGCGCAAAACTCCATCTTTGAGCTCTCTCCCACATTAGCAGAGCCAGGAGGACTAGACTTGGGTCTCCTTCTCAAGACGCTCATCGCTAGTGCCGTACTAGGATACACCACGACAGTCATTGCAATGCCATGGGAAGTCGGCAAGTGTCTCCTACAGGTACAGTGGGTTCCGAGAGATGCGGAACAGGTTGATGATTCCGAGCCTCCGACTGAGGAGGTAGCAGAAGAGGTATGCCCCTGCTTTACTCCTTTCTTGATCCCGAATGACTCTTCGCTTCCAGATTAGTGATGATGAGTCCGGCGAGGAATCGTACTTTGCCGACCCACTCAACTCGGTGTCGTCGCGCTTTCCTGTTCCGCATCCTGCGGATGAGCGAGGATATGTTGTGCGTAAGAACGTCATGGAGGAAAGCACGCGGCCAGACTATGTCATCCCGGTTGGGA